>JAGKTI010020096.1:0-16563 GCA_018397915.1 Birgus latro | reverse complement strand
AAGAGGTGGGTGTGCATAGGAGTACAATGGAAAGCAAACATTTACAAACCTACTGGCCCTTTCGAGGCTGTCACAAGATAGGTTATGATTAACTTAACAATTCTCTCTGTTAACGACAAGTATAGGAAAGCAGGAAGGTTCCCTCCCACCCACTAAACCTCTCAGCCGAAGCTGGCAGGAAGCAATAAGAAGAAACACAATGCAGCATAAAAAAGCTGTCATGGAAATTTCATAGGAAAGGCTGGTTGGGATGGCTGGTGATGAAGTGTGAGGGGGTGAGTTGTGAGCTTGTAGGGAGACAGAAAGGAAAGAGTGTAGGGAGAGGTGGAAAGGGATTGAGAGGATGAGAGAGATGAGTAGATGGGTAGGTAGAAAGATGAGGGATGACGGTATGGTGAGAAAAGTGAAAAGAGAGGGGAAAAGTTTAGAAAGGAGGGCTAGGGACAGGGGCATGGAAGGAGAATGATGGGAAGGATGAGGCGAAGAGTGGTGGAACGAAGTGGAGGTGTGATGGACGAAGATTAGGGAGGATAAGGGAATAGGAATATACAAAGGAATGCAAACAGCAACACACCTTATGGTCCTTTCAAGGCTGCTTGTTACAGAGTAGACTATGACTATGAGATCTAATTCTACATGCTGAAAGATAAGGATAGTAAAGCAAGAAGGCTCCCAACGCCTCCAAACCCTCCAGTTAAAACTGGCAGGAAAACGTGAGAAGGACCACCATGCAGCACGGAAAAACTTACATGGGAATTTCATAAGAAAGAATGAAAAGAAAAAGTTACATTCTAGGGTGAAGGGGAGGAGAGTGAGGGAGACAGTGGTGAAATAGGAGGGAGAGGGGAAAGGAGGGAGGAGAGTTGAATGTTGGGAGGTATGGGGAGACGAGAAGTAGGAGAAAGGAAGGGGTACAGAAAAGGGAATGAAGGAGGGAGTTTTAGAAAGGGATGGACGTTGACAGGAAGAAGGAAAGTTGTGAAGTAAAGTTGTGAAGTAAAGAGAAGCAGGGATGGAAGGAGTGTCGGAAAGGGAGAGAGGAGAGAGAGAGAGAGAGAGAGAGAGAGAGAGAGAGAGAGAGAGAGAGACTTATTTGCCCCATAAAAGTGCCAAAGCCATTCATATTTTTCACTCAGATTACCAGCCAAACAAGTATTTTTCGTACTCTCTCGCTACAAAATCATATCACGAAAAAAATCATAAACAAATCACAATATTTTCCATCACCTTACAACAATATTCAGATTATTTCTTTCATCCAAACATGGCTCGGTTAAAATAATTAAAGTGATAAATAAAGCAGGATAAATACATTGACACAAGCGCCCAAACCTTTGATAGCATGAGCAAAAATAGAATAGAAAAAAAAAACTATGGAAATGCCTCGCTGTTTTGTTGTTGACACAAAAGAGACGCAAACAAACGCTGGGACATCTGCTATCGCTGCCATTGTGTGTGTGTGTGTGTGTGTGTGTGTGTGTGTGTTTTAAGGTCACTGTATTGTTAAGTGTAATGCCCTTTATATCTTCTTCCTTGTTAACTGTTGTTAATGTTGTCAGTCATCATTATCTTTGCCCACCTATGGGGAAGGCATTAAATAATTTGTCTGTCCGCCCGTGCGTGTGTGGGTGCGTGCATGCGTCCATCTATCCTTAACACTTTTCTGGGCGTAATATTTCCTGAATCCATCACCGGATTTCCACCAAACTTTTGTCAGTGATGCAGTATGAGGAGATTATAAACTGATTAGGTCAATTACCTTGCGGGCGCGATATCTCCTGAATGCTTCGATGAATTTCGACCAAACTTTTGTCAGTGATACGGTATAAAGGGACGATGAAGTGATTAGGTCAAGAAGGTCAAAGGGTTAAAAGTCAAGTTCACATGGGTTCGACCTTGCTTATATTTAGTCTCATGTAACTTTCAATGAACCGTGTCATGGAGGTTGTATGGCAAGTCCGTGTGCAAAGCTTGGCAGAGAGACACTGAGCGACGCTTTGTGCCAACAGCAGTGGACCCGAGTTCTCGGCGTTTCATTATTGCTAGCAAACAGACCCAACGTTGCCATGTAAATGAAACAAAAGGAAAGTAATTTATTTACAAGAATATCATCAGTCAAATGAATGCCATAACACCCAGTGTCATCACTGTCACCATCACCACTACCGCCAATATATACCGCACACCATATCGCCACTACTAATACTACCATTTACACTAATACCTACACTGTCCACTACCAGTGATATATGCCGTACATGCCACAACCATCGCTGATGCTCATCACTACCAATATCATCACTGTCACTGTCAGAGTCACAGTACCACCAGTTACCATACACTACCACCTTGATCACACCACAATCCAAACACAAAGCCTATTATAGCAAAGAGGTTTAATTTTACTTTCATCTCAGCTTGACCTCTAGCTTCAACGTTATTTTAATCCCTCCATTATGGTGACATTTTAAAGTTTTATTTTGATCACATCTGTCAGACACTTTTATTCAACAAGTATATGAATAGTATAGAAGATGGCTACCATGATAATTAGCATCTTCTACAGTCCCAACTTTTTTTCCTACGACCAACAAAATCTGTTGAACTTAACAAGAATTATAGAAAAAGTCATCGTCGTCGAGAAGCCAATACGTTCAGCTGCCCGTAAATGCTCCATTTTTTCTTTCTTCCCTCCAGTACTTACATTAGTTTTGGCAGTTAAAAGTACGTGTATCAGTTAGATAAAAGTAACTGTTTAACTAACCAAACATATTATACTGACAGCATGCTACTCCACCCAAACAAATATGACGTTATGGGTTACTGAAGGTCAGGAGGAGGAAAAGAACTTTCGTAAAAGACTGTACACGCACAAATACATTCAGGAGTCCAAGAACAAGTAGTCAATGCTCATTAACTCCTTCAGTCATATGACGTATTAATATTTGTCCTTGTTATATAAAGGTCTGGAGAAATTTTTCAAAGAGGGGGAATTATTTATAGCTACCCGTATTCCACGCCTTAACTAGCGAGGATAAATGAAATTACCGACTATATTATCTAGTGTTAGTGTGATGAAAATGTACATGTCGTAATGGTAGTGAAGGAGCTTAGAATTCTACCTTGCTTCACGTGTCAATGTTGATGATAAAGGGTGTTTAGGTCAATAGCGCTGGATAGACATTAAGCCGCCGCCTTTTTCCTCCCAACGTGGAATTCAGTTATCCCCCACAAATTTAGCAATGAAGAATACATAGGCGCTCTGTTGGGTGCCTCAATAGTCTGACTCTGAATTTTCGCTAATTACGACCGGATCTTGGCCGACCTTGCATCAGTGTTTTGATCAGTGCTGCTCAGAACCAGGGTGAATGGGTGAGAAAGAAAGGAGGGCAAGAAAAAGGAGCAACGCGGTGGCTTTGTCGGTTTGGTAATGGCTTCATGATTAGGGGACATTTTTGACACGGGTTCGAGCGCCACTAATTGCCAATGAGTTTTGTGAGGCACGCCTACAAGCAAAATAGCAGTCCACAAAAATCAAATAATCACACCAACATCAGGCCACTATCTTCTGTTTCACCGCCTGTGCCGTGTATCTGCCCTACCCTCTTATTACCCCCCCCCCGCGCGCGCGCACACACACACACACACACACACACACACCCACACACACACACACACACACNGCCACTAATTGCCAATGAGTTTTGTGAGGCACGCCTACAAGCAAAATAGCAGTCCACAAAAATCAAATAATCACACCAACATCAGGCCACTATCTTCTGTTTCACCGCCTGTGCCGTGTATCTGCCCTACCCTCTTATTACACCCCCCCCCCGCGCGCGCAAACACACACACACACACACACACACACACACACAATTTCCCCATAACTTTATCATTTAAAAGAGGGATGGAGAGGTGAATTGAGTGAAAATGGGAAGGAGGAGGAGAAGGAAGAAACAGGAGGGAGAGAGGGATAGCAGGGAAGGGACAGAAGACAGGAAGAACAGACAGGAAGTAGTAAGGAGAAAAGAGGGAAGATGGGGAGGAGAAGACAAAGGGAAGGTAAGGGCGGGAGGATAAGTGGGTAAAGAGCTCACTGCTGCTCTGGTCCATTATCATCATAACATTATCATCGTCATCATCATTATCATTCTTTTTCTTCTTCACCTTCTCCTTCTCGTTTATGGCGTATTTCTACATTATGGCGTATTTCTACATTTCATGGTAAGTTAGCTAATATGATACCGTGGTAAGTGGATTTTCTATTCTTCACTGGTAAAGGAAGTTAGTATTTAAAATGTGTATCTCCCTAGTAATTCAGTGTTTTATTTATAGTGTAAATTATGCATTTGTAATATCATGCCTTATCCAGCTGTATTTAAATAAAATCCTTTTTGTGGTATTTGGTAATATTACCTCTCAACAATGCCGTCCATGTTTAAGACATGCCAGGAGTGTACCGATCGTTTTGCTCCTCAGTGTTATTCGGATTACTTTTCGTCACCTGTGTGCAAACTATGAGTCATGAGGAGAGATCTAGAAGAAGGCTTAGCTGAATGGCGGAGTAAATGAGGGGAACTCGAGGAAGAGTCTTAGACTCTGAAAGAGTTCGTAGCAGCAAATGTAGTATTCAATGACAATATTCAAGAGAGAAGACGTGTGCAAACCGAGCTCGCACCAGCCGCCACCCATCAGTTGCAAACGATAGTGTAGCCTATCTTCCTCGCCTAGCGATTCCGTACTTCCCTCGCCAAGTGAAGTCCCCTTTACTACAGTAAGAGGAGGCACAAAACCAGTAAAATGTATGACGAAGAACCTCCCCATAACTGCATACAGTCGCTGCCAGATCCTTGCTGAAGTAGTTAATGAGACTGAAGAAACAAGGCTTACTGGGGGACTCCATTGTACGGGGTAGCTGGAGGAATTTTGTGGACGTGCCCCCAGCAGCAGAAAGTAGTACTCTTTTCCAGGAGGTGGACTACGTGACATTACCGAAGTCTGCGATGAGATCACAAGTGCAAACAATAAATCCCTCTACATCATTCATCAGTACAAACGATTTGAAGCACAACAGATCAGAGGAAGTGCTAGCAAAGTATCATGAGATAATCAAGCAGTTTAAACAAAGCCATCTAATGTAATAATATCTGGCATACTTCCAAGGATCAACGCAGAAAATAGCTTCTATGATGAGGCCTTCTGCATAAATAACCATCTTAAATTTCTCTGCATGCAAGAAGTCGACTTTGTCAATCTGTGGTACCAGTTCTATGAGCAACACATTCTTTTCCAGAAGGATGGTCTCCATTTGAACTCAGCAGGAGCAGCACGGCTTGGTAGACTTTTACATAATAAAGTTGCCCTCTTCAAGTAAAAAAACGCAGAGTAACTGGGAGTAGTAACCTCAACGTAAATACTGTAAAGTCAGTTCATCAGCTGTTTGGGACAATTAGAGTCTGCTATGTTAATACATGTAGTCTACACAGCAAATTTGAGGATTTAGAACCTCTTATTTACCTAGAAAATTATGACACTGCCGGCATCACAGAGTCCTGGATTAACACATCTGACTGTTTTTTTTTAATGGAATACTGATTAACAGGGCACAATATTTTCAGCTGTGAGTTACCACACCGAGGCTGGTGGCGGTGTTTTACTCTACGTGAAAACTACTCTCCACCCCCTTGAGCTATCCAAACCCAGTATTGCCAACACAGATGCCAGTTACATCGACTGAGTATTAAAATCATATAAAATAAATAAATGCCCCATTTATCGTCCTCCAGCACAGCCAACTGCCACAGATGTAACACTTTATGATCAAATTGCAGAAATTTGTTGTCAAGAGGAGAGCGTAATTTTTGGTGACTTAAATTTACCAGTAACAAAGTGGGGTTAAATGCTCACTGCACACTCATGACAAGAGCTTTATGTGAATCTTCAAGCAAGCGTCCTTCATCAACATGTAGAATACTCAACAAGAGGAAACAATATTCTAGATATCATCTTAACTATAAATGGCAACCTAGTTGACAATGTTGAAACCAGACCTGAGTTTAGTTCCAGTGATCACCGAATTATTCAGTATGATATTACTACTGAAAAACTGAAAGAAACAGAGAGCAAAGAGAAAGTCCCAGACAATTATAGAGCAGGTTTCACGAGATTCAGAGTGATACTTACAATTATAGATTGGAATTAAATTACTGAAACTGATTACATAAGCCAAAAATGGGAAATTTTCACCAAAAAATTTAATGAAGCGGTAAAGTCATGGTTCCCACTATGTAACAGGCGTCCAGCTGGTAATAGTAAACCAAAGTAGTGGTTCAGTGAAGTTAAAAGTAGTTCAGTAGCTAAAAAAAACATGCTTACCATACATGTACAACTACATAAAATAATAAGTAAGAGTACTATACTCTACGCTGCATATCAAAAAGACTTATCAAACGAAGCAAGAGAGCATTGGAGATCCACAATACTAATATGTATGTGCAAATGAAATCTAAAGAATTCTACAGTAACATTAGAAAAAAAAAACGTTATGACTACATCATCGGGTCCTCTAGAAACGAACAATGGCAAACACACAGAAAATGAGGTTGAAATGGCGAACATTCTTAATGATTACTTTGTACCTGTTTTTACTGTAGAAAACACAACCAGAAGCCTACTGTCATCCAACCAAGCAAATAACACCTTCCTCAGTAACTATATTACCCACAATAGTGATATCCTTTCAGCCATAAATAGTACAGACATCAGCAAAACCCTCGGCCCTGATAAAATATCACCGAGAATTCTCAAAGATGCAAAAAATGAGGTATTGCTGCCACTCTCTGTCTTAGACAATAAATCGTTAAATACTGGGAAAGTTCCATGAAAATGGAAACCAGCAAATGTAACACCAATTTTCAAAAAAGGAAATGTCACTCCCAGGAAATTTCAGACCAAACAGCTTAACATCAGTAGTGTGAAAACTAATGGAAACAATCATAAGAGATAAAAATAGTAAATTCTCTAGGAGGAAATAATATAATTAAAGACTTTCAGCAAGGATTAAGACATCGACGTTCATGCTTAACTAATTTACTGGACTTCTTTCATGATGTTTACAAATCATATGATGACTCAAGAGCAGTATACTGTATATAATTTACCTCGACTTTCAGAATGCAATTGACACTGTCTTTGCAAGCATCTTCTAAGCAAAATAGAAGCCCATGGCATAATAGGAAATAGGCAGAAATGGTTACAAGACTGGCTTTCACACCGAAAACAGCAAGTTGTGATAAACCAAAAGGAATCCAAACAGCTTAATGTGATTAGTGACGCTCCCCAGGGCTCAGTACTTTGACTGATACTTCTATTATTTATATAAATGACACAGATAAGATTCTAAATTGTAAAATATCCAGATTTGTAGACAATTCTAAAATAACCAATAAAGTAACATCAACATTACACTGGCAGCAGTTACAAATGACCTTAATACTTTGGCAGGCTTGGCAGAAAAATGGTAAATGAAATTCAGCATAGAAAATTGCAAAGTACTTCATAATGGAAATAACATCCATGCAAATTAAAAATGAACAATATTCAGTTATCAAGTACAGAAAATGAAAAGTATCTTGGTTTGACAATATTAAATGACCTAAAACCGAGTAAGTAGTGTGCTGAGGCGTTTAAATCACAAACAAGTTGGTGGGTTTTATTGGAGGAACTCTCGAGTTTAAGAAGGAAAAAGTCATACTTGCCTTGTATAGCTTGCTAGTGCGCCCCCATCTCAAGTACTTTGCGCAGTTCTGGTCTCCATACTGCAAAAAAGGACAGAAAAATTAGAGAAAATACAGCAAAGAATCACAAAAATGATACCACTACTGTTGGAGTTTGAATTCGTGTAGGATATTTCCCACCACCAACTGCGCCCAGGGCTTGGTGGGCATTCTGACTCAGGACGCCCTAGAGAGAGGACGTCCCCTTGTCCGTACCTCTTAGAATATATTTCAAGCTGGACTTGCCTTTTCCATCTCCCTCCTGGTTCTCACCCCAACATGGTGCAGTGGAGTTCTATGGGTGACCCAGGGGTAATCAAGCAGGCGAAGCCAGAGTCAAAAGCCTGATTCTGCTGCATGATGCCAGAAGACCAAGTATGCAGCAACATTTACAATGTACCACCACCCAAGCTACAACCTCCAGGAATGGGGACAGCCTACCAGCCAATGTACCCAACCCTGCACCCGGAGGAACAAGCCCATGGCGAGTACCAGCACCACCTGCGGCTCCTGGTAAGACTACTATGGGAATGTCGCCATCCCAGTTCGAGGGGTGGGCCTGTTACGACGAGTGTTACAGCAGTGGTTAAAGGTGGGTTTCACCCTTGGCTGCGGGTTACATGAGCTTGCTGTGTGATCCTGAAGTGCAGCAATGCATGGACGCATGGGTGGCCAAGCATAAATTCGAGGCCATGTCCATGGAGGAGGGCATCAGCATGGTAAGGAGAATGGTGGTGGGCCCCAGGTGCACTGTGGGAACATGGTCAGACTTTTTCAAATGCACACAGGAGTTCAATGATAGTGTGTGTTCATCCCAGTTCGAGGGATGGGCCCGTGGCTTCGAGTGTTACAGCAGTGGTTGTGGGTGGGTTTCATCCTAGACTGCAGGTTACATGAGATTGCTGTGTGATCCTGAAGTGCAGCAATGTGTGGATGCACAAGTGGCCAAGCATAAATTCGAGGCCATGTGCACGGAGGAGGCCATCAGCATGGTAAGGAACATGGTTGTGGGCCCCAGATGCACTGTGGGAACATGGTCAAATTTCTTCACATACACGCAGGATCCCAGTGATAGTGTGTGTTCATATGTGGTAAAATGCAGAGCCAAGGCGGTAGAGCGTGATTTTCAGTGCCCCCAGTGTTCCATAAATCTTGATGATTTCATGCTATCGAAAAAGCTTGTGATGGGGATATGCAACCTCAGTATAAGAAGAGAATTGCTGAAGCAACTTCCAATGTTGCTATCTGTGGAAGAAATCACAAATGCCTGTGGAGTGTTTGAACTGGAGGAGAATACAGCAGGGGTGTGTGACCATATTGGTGTGGCATGGGCTTCAGTGAGTGATGAGGAGGAGACGGAAGCGGCCAGTGCTACTCGGGCCCAGCAAGCGGGTGCAGGGCCACCCCAGCCTCATTCCCCTCCTCCACCAGTAAAGGGCTGCCGGTGATGAAGCAGCAATAAGTGCAATGGGAGCAGCAGTGCCCTGCTGTCAAGGCCACCTGCTGCAGATGTGAGAGGGTTGGACACTTCCAGTGAGTGTGTAGGTCAGAAAAGCAGCCCAGCCCTGCTGAGACCACTGGCAGCATCACAGTAACTACTAGCGCCGAGGCGTCAGCATGCCTCAGGGTGGAAGTGAAGTGTGACGACCCACCTGCAGTATGTGAAGTGATGGCGGTAGCTGACATGGGTCCTCAGGTACGCACAGCAGGTCGCCACCTCATGCGGGACCTCGGGCTGACCCTGCGAATTCTACAGAGACCTACCATGAGTATTGATCACCTCGCAGGGAGGAGCATGCACAATGTGGGATGCACTGAATGCAGCCTCAACGTGGGCAGAAGGTCTGCTATGGTGAGCCTATACTTCGCTAATGGGGTGCAGCGGCTGTATCTGTCACTGCAGATGTGCACAGCACTGGAGCGGTGCCACACGACTTCCCCAACATACCTGTGACTGTATGGGCCATTGAACAATGGAAGAGCCTCCAATCCCTGTCCAATCAGATACTCACCCATATGCCCTGATGGAAGAAAGTGTGAACTTGTTGGAAAAGTGGTTCCTGGAGCACTTTGGGTGCACGACATTTGCAGTGAACTGCACCCCCCTGCCGGAAATGAAGGGGCCGACCCACCACATCCACATAAGCCTCTGTTCAAAACCCTCTGCAGATCATATGCCAGCATCTGTTCCCCACCATTTCCACAAAGAAGTTCGCCAGCTGTTGGAAGAGGACATAAGGTAGGGTATCATCAAGCCTTTACTGGCTGGAGAACCCATGTAGTCATGTTCCCATACAGTGGTGGTCCCAGAGAAGGACGGGTGGCTGCGCAGAACAGTTTACTATCAGTGACTCAACCAGGCAAGCCAGAGGGAGACGCACCACACCCTCTCCCCATTCGATGCAATCACCAACGTGCTGATGCACACGTTCAAAACAGTAGCAGATGCATATTCGGGGTGCCACCAGATTCACCTGGACAAGGAGAGCAAGAAGCTAACCACATTCATCACCCTGTGGGGCCGCTTCCTTTACCAGAGCACACCCATGTGCCATTGTGCAGGGCAAGATGCCTTTACCAAGCACTTCGATGATGCAACAGCAGAGATCCCCAGGAAACTAAAATGTGTCAACGGCATCTTCCTGCGCGACCGTAGCATTGCTGATGCTTTCTGGTACACACACACCAGTTTCTGCGAACGTGTGCAGAAACTGGGATCATGCTCCACCCAGAAAAATTCCATTCTGCAGGAGAAGCGTGACCTTTGCAGGTTATCAGCTCGGCTGGGAGGAGTATCAACCTAGCCAGGTCTTGCTAAGCAGTATATCAAATTTCCAGATGCTGCCACGCTCCTCCCTCACAGATGTCGGGCTGGTGAACCAGGTGGCACCATTTCTTGCCGTTGCACCACTCATGGAACCCTTCAGAGAATTATTGAAAAAGAAACGTCATGGAAAGTGGTGTACTGGGGCGGCCAACTCCAGTCCATCTTCGAGTCAACAAAGGAGGCTATAGGCAAGCTTGAAGCAGAGGGCCTCCAGTATTACGAAGCCACATGGCCACAGCAGTGTTCACTGACTTCAGCAGGCTTGACATCAGTTCTCTGGTCATGCAACAATACTGGCAGTGTGTCTCAAGAGGCCCCCTGTGTTGCAAGGGTAGCTGGAAACTGGCCCTATGCAGCAGCCGCCATCTAACAGCAACCAAGAGGAACTACTCAGTGTTGGAGGGGGAGGCCCTTGCCATCGCATGGTGCCTGAAAAGGTGCGCCTGTTCCTGCTGGGAGGTCGGGACCTCACCTTCATCACAGACCACAGTGCACTTTAAGGGCACAGGGCTGAAAAACATCAGCAACCCCCACATCTCAACCGCAAGGAGAGGACATTGATGTACTCATTTTGCATAAATTACCTGGAGAAGGAGGTGAACCGCACAGCAGACGCACTCTCAAGATATCCCCTGTTATGGGGCAGACTGGATGAGACAGACCTGGAGGAAGATGAGGCTACATATGACGCAGTCGTGGCAGCAATGGCCTGCGCCCTTGAAGACGAGGAAGATGCCATCATGGACCTCTGTCAAGTAGTGGAGGAAGTGTACCAGGACAAGGACTACAGGCTCCTCCATAAGCGTGTGAGAGCCAGCGATTGGGCCGACCGGAATGATGAGGAGCCGATATCACTCTGCCCATACTACAGGATGAGAAGGCACCTGTCATGCCAGGGGGACACTCATGTATGCCAGCAATGAGGGGCACCTGCGACTTGTAATTCCCACAGTCCTTCGCCACGCGGTCCTAGCCAACCTCCATGCAGGTCACCAGGGAAGGGACTCCATGCTCATGCGTGAAAGGCAATGCGTCTACTGGCCCAGTATAAATGCTGAGGTGGAGCAGAAGAGGAGGCACTGGAAAGTATGTGAAATCAACGCCCCATTACAATGTGCGGAAAACTTGCTGCCCACACCTCCACCTGAGTACCCCTTCCAGCAAACAGTGGCTGACCTGTTCCAACTGGAGGGGGAAGAGTACATCGCTTATGCAGACAGGTTAACTGGCTGCCTGGAGGTGGAGCATCTGCCCAGGGGCACCTCCAGCTCACAGCTCATAGCGGCCTTTCGTAAGAAGCTCGTAAGGTTCGGTATCCCGGATGCCCTGTCTTGTGACAGGGGTACGAATCTCATGAATGGGGAAATGAGGGCATTCCTATTCACGTGACATGTGCAGCTAAGGGTGTCGTCGGCCCATTACCCACAGTCCAACGGACGAGTGGAGGCGCAGTCAAGTCTGCCAAGAGGCTACTGAACAACACTGTCCCGGGAGGCCCCCTGGACTCGGATGCAACCGCCAGGCCATACTGAAGTACCTCAACACCCAGCTGCTGATGGGACATCAGCTGAGAGTCTCCATACCCACTGCCAAAGTACACTACAGGATCAGCAGACGCTGGGCCAGGATGCTGAGAAGAAGGGAACCGGCCATGGCCTACACTGGGGGACGCAGTGGCCATAAGATTCACCCAAATGGCACACACCCTTGTCTCTCTCAACCCAGGCCAGCAGGTGCACCTACAGAACCAGGAGACGGGGCGGTGGGACTGTGTAGCGGTTATTGTTGACACACCAGCCCCAAGGCAATATGGTGCAGCTGGACAGCAGTGGGCAAGCCTCCCTCAGGAATCGCCGCCACCTACGCCCCTACAATGAGATAAGGGAGCAGACACACACCATGCACACTGAGGGAGGATGGTCCCCAGCGGAAGGCCAACTGCAAGGGGGAGGCCCCTCAGCCTCCCCTTTCCCTGGAGAGGCTGCAGTGTGCTAGAAAGACACCTAGAAAACTATGTACCATGACAGTGTGGTGTTTTGTACCCCTAGTCATGTTGAGTTGTTTTGTACTGCGTATAACCTAGTTGCACTTGTACCATGATACCAGAGCAATGGTTGCTCCAAGGCATGTGTTTGAATTCCTTGTTGTAGCAATTATGCCATTCTGAAGTCAGCATATATGACATGTAAATTTTTCCAGCACTGTCCTGTAACACCTAGTCTTAAGTTATGATGAGTGTCAGTATCTGCCCATTGTTTTGTTACTGCAGTGACTTCTCTCCTCCTCAACCAGTGTGCTTTATATCAATACTGCAGGAAAGTGGGGAATTCACTGCAATTGAGAAGTAATACTGGAGTTAGAATTCGTGCGGGAAGTTTTCCACCACCGCCCACGCAAAGGGCTTGGCAGGCAGTCTGACTAAGGCAGCCCTAGAGAGAGGACGCACCCTTGCCTGTACCTATTAGAATAAATCTCAACCTGGCATTGCTGTTCCCACATCCCTCCTGGTTCTCACCTCAACAACTACTGAGAAATAGACCACATGAGGAATGCCTTGAAGACATTAAATTATTTAGCCTAAAAAAATGCAGGCTAAGAGGTGACCCTATTGACGTTTTCAAAATCATGAAGAGATATGACAACTTAGACATGAATAAATATTTTAAAATAGACCAGTCAAGTCAGACTAGGAGTAATGGCTACAAAATTATGGGAATGCATTTCCAGTCCCATGAAGCAAACTCTATCTATCTATTGTCAGACGCCTTAACCCATTTGCACCCAGTGTCCTAAATATTGGACAGAACTGGGAATTTTCAAAATCTAATAAAGAAGGGAACCCCGGGGTAGGGACCTATGTGCTTCGCGACTATAAGCCGACAGGCGGAGGGCGGTACACCTAGCACCCTTCCAGCAAAATCCCTCGCACAAGAACTCTGGGAGCTAATGGGTTAATCCTGTAACGGGTGGCCACGAACAAATTACCTCGACGTCACCCTATCCCCCGCCATTTTACTGCCCTGCTCCCAGCTCACATCCACCTCTCTCATATACCTCTCCACTCCATCCCTCCACGTCACCCTGTCCCCCGCCATTTCACTGCCCTGCTCCCAGCTCACATCCCCCTCTCTCTTATACCTCCCCACTCCATCCCTCCATCTCATCCTTGGCCTCTCCTTCCCTCTACCCCCCACCACCTCACTCACATACACTCTCCTCGTCAGTCTCTCACTCTCCATCCACTCCACATGGCCAAGCCACCTCAGTGTGTTTCTCCTAGCACTTTCTATCACATCCACATCCACACCACAACGCTCCTTCACATCCTCGTTTGTCAGTCTCTCTCTCTATGTGACCCAACAGGCTCATCTCAAATAACTTATTTCCACTGCTCTCACTCTTGACTTCTGTCCCTCCAGCAAGGTCCACGCTTCACTTCCATACGTTAGAGTTGGCATCGCAATACTGTCATGTAGTAACTTTTTCACTTCCATGCTCACTTCCCTGTTTCTTATCACTGCTTTCAAGAAATGAGCAACCTTTCTTCCCTGTTGTACCATTTCAAGCATTTCACCCTCTAAACTTCCATCCTTACTCATCACACTACCCAAGTACTTAAACGCACTCACATTTTCCATTTCCTCCTCATCAAACCTCTTTGTACATTCACTGACTTCATTTCTCTCGAAGACCATAACTTTACTCTTCCCTACATTCACCTTTAGATTTCGTTGATTACACACTCCCTAACTGATCCACCAAACCTTGCAGCTCCCCTTCGTCTTCACTTGACAACACAGTATCATCTGCAAACAACAGTACAGTGAGTTTCCAAACACTGCCCTCTCTCATTAGGCATCCACTGCCGTATCTTGTATCTCTTTTATAATCCCATCCAAATACAGATTGAACAACAATGGAGACATGACACATCCCTCTTTCAATCCAACCTTCAAGTAAAAAAATTAACTCAGTTCACTATCCACACGCATTGCAGCCTTAACACCCTCATACATACTCTTCACAGCATTCAGCAACTTCCCATCCACTCCACATATTCTTAATACTTTTCACAATCCTTGTCTATCCACCCTGTCATATGTTTTCTCCAAATCCATGAAGGCCGCATACAAATTCTATCCCCTCTCTAGAAACTTTTCCACTAGAGATCTAAGAATGAATACCTGATCTACACAACCTCTTCTCTTCCTGAAACCTCCCTGTTGTTCAACTAATTCCTCTGTTATTTCCCTAACTCTGTCAATAAGTATCTTACCATATACTTTTCCTATTACACTAAGAAGACAAATGCCCCTATGATTACCATACACTGCTTTTTCCCCTTTTCTTTTGTACAGGGGAACAATTATACCAGGCTTCCAATCCTCCGGGACTTTACCTTCCTCCCTGGTAAATCTGCACATCTTCCACATCCATTCTACTACTATCTCTCCCCCATTTTTCAGCATTTCACCACACTCTCCATCAATTCCTGGGGCTTTCCCCATTTTGACTTTTTTCATTGCTTTCACAACTTCCATCCTACTGATTTCTTCCTCTCTTCTCACATCCCTCCATCTCCCAGCCATTCCCCAGCCACTTATAGTCGCATTACTTTCATTCCCTATCTTCAACAATCCCTTAAAGTGTTTTCTCCATCTGCTCACATTTTCTCTTCTCCACTAGTAATCTACCATTTTTATTTTTCACTACCCGACTAACTTCTTTGTCACCCTGTCTAACTCCCTTTACCTCATTCCAGAACATTTTCTTACATTCCCTCTACTTTGCACCCAAATTCCTTCCAAATTCCTCATCCACACTCCCTTCTTACTCTCTCTTACTAATCTTTTTACCTCTCTCTTCCTCTCTACATCTAACTCTCTCTTCCGTCTCTCACCTTCTTCCACGCCCCTGTTTCTCACCCACTCACTATATGCCTTCTTCTTTTGTGCCACAGCCTGTCTCACCTGTTCATTCCACCATGCTGTTCCTTTCACCCCCTTATGTCTTCTCTTCACCTCACATAGCAGCTCATATGCTGCACAGCATGCATTTCCAATCCCATGAAGCAAAATACTTCTTTAACAGAGTCGTGTTTTTTTTTTTTAATGTGTCCGACTCTGGGCATAGGCTTCACAGCCTGTTATCAAGGCCCAGCAGTCCTCCTACATACCATACACCTCTGCATGTCATCTGGAACAGATTACCTTCACATTCGCGAACAGCATCTCAGTTAATACATTTAAAAACAAAACTGACAAGTATTTGCACGAGAATCCTCAGCTGACTCTGTTTCTGTCCGAATAACTTACTTTCACCAACTACGAGTAAGATCATTCCCCTCCTGTGTACAAGACACCCTGTAAACTTAACATACCCGTACATAGCGGTGAGTCACGTCATTATATATATACCAATTTATTAAATGCAAGGAAAATAATACAAACACAGACTAGGATCTGCACTGACTGCCCTGAGTTAATGGTCACTATTCTTACTTTCGATTTGTGATTGGCTGTGGATCACTGAGGGTCCCTGTTAAGTGACCACCATCAGGATTTTTTTTTTTTTATGTACCAGAGGTTCTTGCTTCAGGAGGTAGCTTGCGTACTTGTCCCGTGTGGGAAAGTTCCTTGTCTCAGTGGAGAGAAAGGAGCTGGGGCCTGATTGACTGCTGCCTACTTTACAGGCGCCAGAGAAGGCTGCCACACCTCTCCTGAACATCCTCACTGCACACTGTGCGATTTCCAAGCTGTATCTAGAGACGCCCCGTTAACTAAGTGTACCCGTGCATAATGTGAAGCTGTAGTTATTTATTTGACTATTCATTTTACTTTATACCCGTGCATAATGTCAAGCTGTAGTTATTTATTTGACTATTCATTTTACTTTATTACTTTCTGTTTCAGGTTATTCAGACTGGCAGCTTATATATAAAGTATTATAAAATGTAAC
>JAGKTI010020095.1:0-14836 GCA_018397915.1 Birgus latro | reverse complement strand
TTCAACCCTCTCACGCCTAACAATCTCCACCTGCTCTCCCCGACACACCGCACACATGAAATCAGCATTATCTCGCAGTCTACCTCTAATACCACTACATCTCTTGTGCACCCATCTATCACAAACACTGCACAAGATGGAATTACTTCCCACACCCATGTGGCAAACTGCACATGGCCACTCTCCCTCTCCTCTGATTGTACCACCACCAACCCTAGATATCATCACTTTTGTTTTATCTGCATTTGCCCTTAAGCCCTTGTACCCCATACCATCTCTCCACTTCTTAAATCTTTCCTCAGCCTCCCCTTCATTCTCAGCAATCAACACCAAATCATCAGCATACAACATCTCCCATGGGAGTCCATCTCTGAAGTCACGTGAGAGGGCTTCGAGCACCATGATAAACAACAAGGGACTCAAAACTGACCCCTGATGCACACCAACATTCACGGGAAACTCATCACTCAAAACTCCATTCACTCTTACCTGGGTGCGAGCACCCACGTACATGGCCATAACCACCCTAACCAGCCACTCTTCCAACCCCAGCTTTCTCATTGCCCACTTCACCACCTCTCTAGGGACTCTGTCAAAGGCCTTTTCCAAATCAACAAAAACAAAATACAATTCCCTTTTCTTTCCAATATATTTTTCCTGAAGCTGTCGAACAATGAATATGGCATCAGTGGTCCCCCTGCCTGGCATAAACCCGAACTGCATCTCATTGATATTCACTCTTTCTCTAATCATACCTTCTAGAACTCTCTCCATTACAAAATCCCATACAATATTTCACTCCTTGAGGCCCAGCAGTTCTCCTGACAGGGCCAGTGCCCCACAGACCTTCATGTGTTACTGTCTGTGCTGAGATCATTGTCTATGTTGTGAATAGTTATCAGTATTTGCTAAGTCTCATTTGAGACTGACATGATGGTATAAGTACAATTGTTCCTCCCCTATCGCGGGTATTTCCTTCCGTACTGGCCTCGCGTTTGGCAAATACTGCGTAAGAGGGACCCTTGAAAACCACTATTTCCTTCCGCAACCCTGCCCCAAGTCCACTTCCCCCCCCTTGTGGTGCAAATTTTTGTTATACCCCCCAATTTAAACCTCCTAAAAGCATTAATATGGTTATAAAAATACTTTAGGTCAATAGGACTTTTTCATTTATTGTACTTTATGTGAGAAGAAGAGCAGACACACAGTGTCGGAGATGAGGTATAGGGGGAGAACATGAGGCAAGCTGAGGAGGATGATGTGGGTAGGAGTGGGCCAAGAGGGGAACTTGGGAGGCAGGAGGGAGATAGGGGTGTCCTGATTGGTTGGGTGGCTGGGAGAGCGAGAAACGCGAAGCGTGATTGGCGGGCAATGACATCAAGTATTTTGAGGCTGTGCGACTCACACCGCGTCACAGCCCGCCCGGTTCAGATTACCGCGTTACGCTAACAGT
This sequence comes from Birgus latro, assembly GCA_018397915.1. Classification (NCBI taxonomy): domain Eukaryota; kingdom Metazoa; phylum Arthropoda; class Malacostraca; order Decapoda; family Coenobitidae; genus Birgus; species Birgus latro. The sequence continues at coordinate 13,383 of JAGKTI010020095.1, read as the reverse complement.
GCCCGCGTTAGAATATTTATTTCCTTCCACAAAATCGTGCCATGTTTGAGCAGTATCGCACTGCAACAAACTGCCTTGGGGGAGGAATGAACAAAATTTAAATTTTCAAAACGTTGACCTAACCAGCAAGATATACAGCAGTGATGCTTCAGATTTTGGCACATGCTTTAACCTCTGCTGCACAGATTCTTTATAAAGTAGTTTACCTCCCTCAAGTCATTTTTTTTATATATTCAGTATAAATTGTACCTTGTGTGAGGCAGCAACTTGATCCATGCCTTCATTGTGCCTTGTATGAGGCCTGCAGCTCAACAAGGGTTAACATCCAGTTGACAGAAAATAGCAGCCATGTCATGGACAAACATCAGTATGGGGATTTTGTAATGGGAAGCATGTAATCATGTGAACTGATTAATTGTTATTTCCTCAACAGGTTACACAACTAAAGGAACTTGGCAACTCTTGTTTGGAGGCAGGAAAAATCCAGGAGGCCATCAATCATTATACTAAGGCTATAGACCTTGATCGTGAGAACCATGTCTTGTATAGCAACAGGTAAGTTGTGTAGTTTTTTATTATTTGAGGGTACACCAGGAGCAAGTACTTGTCATGTGTCAGGATTTAATCCAGAATATCACAACTAATGCCATACAGTTGGTTAAATATGTCTGGGTATCTGGCAGATCAGCTGTATGGACAAAAGTGGAACTTTAAGTGACAATATCTCTGTGATTAATTGATCATCTGGTGGAGAAGATAAATAAGGCAGACCGCATAGTTGGGCTTGTTCGGCAAGCATTTGTGTCTTTAGATGAAGAAATCTTTAAATTGTTAAATGTAACTCTGGTTAGACCTCATTAGAATGTGCAAATCAGGTCCGGTGTCCCCATTTGGTGAAGAATGTGGTGGCAGTAAAAAAATGTACGGAGGAGAGCGACCAAATTAGTTTCATCATCGAAGGGTCTGAGCTTCGAAGAAAAGGTTAAGGAAGCTAGGATTACCAACATTATCATATAGGAAGCATGTTTGAGCCCTTCAAGATATTATGCGAAGTGTGCGATCCTGAAGTGTGCCAGGATATTTTTGAGTTGCGAGAGGACCAGTCAACAAGAGGCCATAATAAGAAGTTTTATAAGGAAAGTGCCAGATTAGATAAATGGAAATATTCATTTTGCATTAGAATTATAAATAATTGGACTGTATTACAGTAACTCAGTATGGTGGTCGGTGGGGGCGCTCACCATCCATTCACTCGATGTAATGCTGCTTTCGGGTGTCTTCCCTTTCCTCTCCTCCATCCTTCTTCCCTCCATCCTTTTCTGTCTTTCTTTCCTTCATTCTTTCCTCGTCCTTCAGCCTACAGGTGACTTTACACTCCCTCTTCTGTCTTTCTTTCCATCATTGTTTCCTCTTCCTTCTGCCTGTGGGTGACTCTACACTGAGTAACAAGCCAAATGGTTTCCTGAATACCAGGACACTATTTACTACACTGGGTGGTAACCATATAGCCAAATTTTGGGGCCTGGTGGTTAAGTGGGTAATTACAGCACTCCAATCGGGTTGAGCCGGTGAAGGTTTACATCCAAGGGATGGTTGGGTTTTATTGCTCACATAATACCACTCAGGGATGAGTGAGGCTGGTCACTGTCATCTTAAATGTCAGGACCGACATGCCTAGCCCCGGGCTCCTTGGCTCCTCATGGGGCAACGTAGGATTGGATGATGGATGGATGGATGTAATGATTAATCCAGTATGTTGTGGATTCAAATCCAGTTTTGCATTTTGAGAGAAATTTAGATAAAGTTTGGAGTACCCAGGACTTAAATTTTTTATTATAAAGCTAAAATACAAATTGATGAGATGCTTTGATGAGATGCTGTTTGGGTTCATGCCAGGCAAAGGGACCACTCGTGCTATATTCATTGTTTGGCAGCATCAGGAGAAGGCCTTTGACAGAGTCCCTAGAGAGGTGGTGAGGTGGGCAATGAGAAAGCTTGGGATCAAGGAGTGGCTGGTTAGGGTCATTATGGTCATGTATATGGGTGCTCACACGCAGGTAAGGGTGATTGGAGATTTGAGTGATGAGTTTTCTGTGAATGTTGGTGTGCATCAGGGGTCAGTCTTGAGCCCCAGGTTGTAGTAGTAGTTCTGTAGGCAGTCTGGCCGAACAGTTTTGAGTCCCTAAGGAAGGCTGCGGCCAAGACCGGACTTTCCCACAGAGCTCTCAAGGAGTGTATGTTGTTGGCGCAGGTCATTGTGTGCAATGCAGTCTTCCATGATGTGCTAGAGGTGCTGTGTTGCATCCTGGACAGGCATCAGTGACGGAGTCATCCAGCCTCTTCTGATAAATTAAGAGGGCTGGATGATGCCCACATCTCAGCCTGGCCAGTTGGACCCTGTCCTCATGAGGGAGATAGGATTTAGAAGGGTGGATATCTGGAGGTCATGCATGCAGCTGTGTGTTGTCTTTAAGTGACAATGGATCAGCAAGTGATTTGAATTTGGATATGCTTCTGGAATCTGGTCTGAGGTGGGTGAGGAGGAAGAGATGACAGTGTTTGTGTATGATATTGTGTGCTGGGTGTTGTTTTGATGTTCCTTGGTGTGTGTGAATGTGCTGCCATGTAGTGTAGTGGATGGTGTGGGTTTGTGGAGGCTGCAGCGAGAACTTGGGTGACCCTTATGTCTAGATGATCCTTGACTTTGAGGACTTTGGTTTCTTGGCGTAGGTGATCTGTGAGTGCAGTAGCTGTGCAGCCTGTGATTATTTTTAGGGCCTTGTTCTGTATGGTCTGTAGAGGCCTGTAGTGTGTTTTAGTGAGGTTAGAAGTCCATGGAGGGCTTGCAAAATTCTTCACTGAATATATATATTGTTTGTATACTGTGGTGGTGGTTTCTTTGTTGTGTCCAAATGTTGTATGGGAGTTCTTGTCTTTAAACAAGATGGCCTTTTTTTTTTTTTTTTCCCCATTCTCTATTGTTCATTATGTTGTTCCTTATATTCATAATTACTTCTCTTCGTTTCAGTATTCTTTCCACTGTATTTGCTACTACCTGTAATTCATTTTGTTTCAGTATTTCTATTATTGATTCTTTTCCTTTAATTTCTCTTGTTATGTCATCGTATGCTTCACATATGAATAAATGATGTTGATTTTCATTCTCTTCCTGACACATGTCACATATTAGGTTAGGCCCATACTTTTTCTTATAATTTTGCTTCACTTCTAGCATTTTGGTTCACATCAAAAATATCATCTTTGCACTTTAAAACTCTAGTTTCTCTAAGTATCTCTGTAGACCTATTTCTTGTTCAACTGATTCCCTTGTCTTACTCCCTTTTCTCATGTCTTCACAAATTTCTTCTTTATTTTTTGTCATTATTTTGTCTTTTATTACCCTTTTCGCTACTCTCTCTTTTAATGTTTCTACGTTTTCTGGTATGCTGTACCTTTCTTTAACGTCTTTTACTTCTCTCGTGTACTCTCTTTCAAAATCTTCACAATGTTTTCTCATCTTTACTTCAACAACATCTTCCCTATTCTTGAGTTCAGTGTAATATTCAAGTTTTCTCTGGTTAATTTTGTGCTCTGTTTTTACTTCCTTTGTTTCATTTAGTAAAGCACATTTTGGTGCATTTTGTCAAGTACCGAGTTTGAACATATTTAGAGCTTTCTTTTCTTTTTCTCTTAACGTTTTCCCGCTTTCCACTCCAAACAACATTATTGGTAATACACAGGTATTAAATGATTTTAGCCCAATTTTAATTCTACTTTTTCTTAGTTCTTTTCTATTTATAATATTAATACATTCATTTGCTGCTACCCTTTCTTTATGTTCCATATTTTCCATTTCATTATTCTGTTTCCCTCTTTCTTGTATAATTTTTCCCAGGTACTTATGACTATGTGTTGTTATAATTTCTGTACCATTTATCTTTACTGTTTTTCCCTTCCCAACTAATGCTGATTGCTTTGTTTTGTGTTCATTTAATTTTAGTCTTTTTAATTTTAGAAATACTTCTATTGTGTTTACTGTATCCTGTATTTTGTAATTTTTGTCTTTTGCCATGATATCATCTTGAAGTATTAATGGGCTTATCCTTACATTTCCTATCTCCCTGGTATTTTCTTTTTCCATCATCATTCTACTTAGTGAATCCATAGTTATTGAGCTTATCTTGGCCCCTAGCACTGATCTCTCTTATCATCTCCTGTACATACACTCCATTACATTCCCCAATTTCTGTCATTGGTATCAATTCGTTTTTCATATTACAGTAATCTCTCTACTATCCGGACGACCACTATCCGGATACATCACTGTCTGGACATCGTAGGCTGTCCGAACCCCAAAATGCCCCCAAATTTGAAAAAATCCGGAAAAAATCCGATTTTTTTCCGCCTCGTCAATTTCAGTTTCCCGCGCGCGCCGACCAGCTGTGTTTTCGCACCTCCCACCTCTCTCTGGTCTCATTTCCCGCTCAACTGCCGGCTCGTCAACTCGCCCTCAACATGGCTTCTGAAGTGCTTGGTTTTGTGGTGATTCCCTACCTCCAGCAGGGCTTGCTGCTGCTTTGCACCTTCTTCATCATGTGTGTGATGATGGCCCCGCCGCTTGAGAAGAGGAAGAAAGTGGTTTTGACTCTGGAGAAGAAGTGGGAGATATTGGAGAAGGTGGACGCCGGGTGGCCGACATCACGGATCCTACGTGAATTCAACCTCCCTCGCTCCACTTTGTTTGATATCAAGAGGTCCCGAGACAAACTACAGCAGTACACGGCTGATTTTGCTTCGAAAACCAGACAAAATGTGGAGAGGAAGATGATGTTTACTCCTAAGTATGCAGACATTGACCGTTCCACGCTCATCTGGTATCGACAACAACGTGCTGCTGGTGTGTTGGTACGTGGAACGGAGCTGAAAGCTGCTGCCGAGAAGTTCGCAAGGCTACACGACACCCCAGACTTCAAGGCATCTGAAGGTTGGCTCTTCACGTTCAAGTTACGGCACGGACTTACCAATCGTAAGGCCCATGGTGAAGCTCTGGTTGCCAATGACAAGGGAATAGAAGAGTTTCGGCAGAAGGTGAAGGGCTTGATTGACAGGGAGGGCCTCACTCTCGGTCAAGTCTACAACGCTGACAAAACTGGCCTATTCTATCGTTCATTGCCCACAAACACTCTTGCTGAGGAGACGGAGAAGCGTATACCTGGCCCCAAGCTCTCCAAGCAACGGGTGTCTGCTTTGTGCTGTGCCAATGTTAACGGCATGCACCAGCTCCAGCCCGTTATTGTTGGCCATGCAAAGCAGCCTTGGTGCCTTCGTGGGTTAATGGATGTCCTTCCTGTCGTGTGGTATCATTCTCTGAAGGCTTGGTTCACAACCAAGATCTTCAGAGATTGGTTTCACCAACACTTTGTCAAGGAGGTCATACATTATCAGACGGAGACACTGAAAATCCCATGTGACCAGGTAAAAGCCCTCCTGATTCTAGACAATGCACCTGCGCATCCATCTGAGAAGGAGTTGGTGGCTGAAAATGGCCGCATTAGTTGTCTGTTTTTGCCACCTAATACGACTGCTCTCATCCAACCAATGGACCAGGGAGTGATTGTGGCAGCGAAGAGGCTCTACCGACGGAGGTTTTTGGACAAGGTGATGGTTGTGTACGAGGACGATCGCAGGGAAGGACGAGACATGCGAGGACGTCAAACTGTCGAAAACCTTCGCTGATACAACCTCAAGTCTGCTATCTACAACTGGGCCAGTGCATGGAAGGAAGTCTCTGTCAAGACTCTAGAAAATGGTTGGTCTCGTGTGCTTCATGGAAGTGACGTGGTGCACGATTTTCTAGGTTTTGACGTGGATGACTTCCATGCAAGGCTTTGTGCGGGTGGAGACAATGTGGATGTTGACGAAGTGTGTGAGTGGTTGGATGACGATGAGGGCGATCCTGGGTATAAGATCAAGTCTGATATCGAGATCGTGTCTACTGTTGCCGGTACGAGTACCCAGCAGGAAGTTTCCGACGAGGACAGTGACGATGATGCGGACTCCTCACGGCTTGTCGCTACTCAAGCCATCCCCAAGCTGAGCGCACTCCAGGAACATGTGGAATTCGTTCTTGACTACCTAGAACACCCGGACTGCAACAGGGAGATGGGGCCCTTGGGACTTTGGATGAAGTGAGAGCTTTCAGGCAGCGCATCATTAATCGTCAGAATCGTCGTTGCTTGCGTCAATCAACCATTGACAGTTTTTTCAGGCCCGTCAACCCCTGCCGTCCTCAACCCTCACTCCACACCATTGCCTCACCAAGACAGGCCTTCTAGCTCCGAGCCACAGCCCAGCACATCAGGCACGGCGGAGTCACCACTGGATGTGAGTTTGCGGCTGTCTTCTGAGTCCTCTGCAGTGGATAGCGTATCACCACGTCCCACCAAGGAGCCCCTACGCTGCCTCCATCAGCTCAGCTCAGACTCTGACAGCGACTAAATTCTCCAGGACTCATCACTTGACCACACGGGAATTTACAATTATGTGCAGTGCACTGAAGTGATGTGATGCAAGATTGTTACTGTATTATGGGAAAGGAAACGTTGTGGGAAGTGCTGGTGGGTGTAAAGTGCAGCGGAAGTGCCAAGGATTCTGTGAATTCCTGCAGGTGTCTCAGGTGCACCTTCATACTGTCAGAGTCTGGGATGACAGAGCGGGTTATACATCAGGACGGCGGCATCATTCTCGTAAGTACCCTAACTTCATCAAAATTCCTTGTTTTGTTCTTCCCATATCATTAATCTCATGCATAGACTGTGTGAAACATGATTTCCATAATGATTTTCATGTCTAACCTGTTTTCAACATGCTGTAAAGTGGTAAAAAATTCCCATAAATGTAAATCATAATTTCCTGCTTGGTTACCACTAGTATGGAAGTGGACCAGCTGTGAAAAAGGTGAATACCATTGATTTTCATGTCCGGTACCTAAACTAAGCTGCCAAGTCAGTGAACAGCTGTGCTTAACTTACCTCAAATTCATCCTTTTTGGGTTAAATTTAAATGGATTCATGCTTTGTGTTCGTTATTTTAGTGCACCAGCTGTGAAAAAGCTGAATGCCATTGATTTTCATGTCCGGTACCTAAACTATGCTGCCAAGTCAGTGAACAGCTGTGCCTAACTTACCTCAAATTCATCATTTTTGGGTTAAATTTAAATGAATTCATGCTTTGTGTTCATTATTTTAGTGCACTAGCTGTGAAAAAGGTGAATGCCAGTGAATTTCATGTCCGGTGCTTACTTTCAGCATGCTGTATTCTGGTGAACACTTTTGCCATACCTAACTCTTATTGACAATTTTTCTGGTAACAATTTACATCATTTACTGTATTTGATGCTTTGTATCCAATAATTTAGTGCATAAAATGTGAGAAAAGATGATTTTCATAGTGGCTGCCACGTCCGATACTAACTTACACTAAGCTGTCAACTCAGTGAACACCTATGCCTTACTTAACTCAGACTCATCATTTTGGGGTTAAAATAAAATGAATTCATGCTTTGTGTTCATGATTTTAGTGCATAAAAAGTGAGAAAGAGTGATTTTCATAGTGATTTCCATGTCCGATACTTACTTACACTATGGTGGCAAGTTGTGAGCACCTATGCCGTATGCACCTCAAAATCATCATTTTTTGGTTAAAATTAAATTAATTCATGCTTTGTGTGCATTATTTATGTGAAAGGGGACTTAAATAAGTGCTATGCATGTCCGGTAAGGAGGTAGGTAGGTGGTTTTCTGATTTTGGTTAGGTTAGGGTCAGGGTTGACCGGTGCGGGAGCTTCAGGGCCACTATCCAGACAAGACCACTGTCCGGTCATGCCTTTGTCTCTATTATGTCGGATAGCGGAGGGATGTAATTTCATATATCATTCTCCAGCTTTTACCCTTTATACCCTTTTGCCATAACTCCTTCATTACTTCCTTTAATACCATTTTGTCAAAGCACTTAGATACATCAAAATATACTGGTGTTTTCTTTCTTTCTTTGCTGTGCTTCTTCAATAATATTTCTTTTAAAAAAATGATGTTCTCTCACTGATTTTCCTTTTCTTGCCCCGCACTGATAATCACTCATGTTCTCCAGCTTTTCTTTCTCCTTCAAATCTATTATTTTCTCCATCATTTTCAGTATTTATCCTCTATAATTGTTTAAATCTTTCTTGTTACCTTTTCCCTTATATATATTTTTTATGTATGCCTTGTGCCATTCATTTGGTATAATTTCTATCTAACTATAGCCCGATGCCCTAATCCCGCAAAGGGTGGCTGCAGACGAAACGCCTCCAAGTCGCTCTGTCACCCACCATTTGCCTACCCTCCCTCCAGCTCACTCCCCCCTCCCTCATATACCTCTCAACTCCATTCCTCCACCTCATTCTCGGCCTTCCCCTCCCTCTTCCTCCCTCCACCCCACCTCCATACATCCTCTTAGTCAGAGTTTCATTCTCCATTCTCTCCACGTGTCCATACCACCTCAGTGTATTTCTCCTAATCTTCTCAACCACATCCACCCCACAACGTTCCTTCACTTCTTCATTCGTCAACCTGTCCCTCCATGTCACTCCACATTCTCCTCTCAAGTAACTCATTTCCACTGCTCTCACTCTTGACTTGTTACCCTCTAGCAAGGTCCATGCCTCGCTTCCACACATCAGGGTAGGATCACAATACTATCATGCAGTGACTTCCATACTCACCTCCCTATTTCTCATCACCGCTTTCAATGAACCAACAACCTTCCTTCCCTGCTGTACCCTTTCAAGTATTTCATCCCCCAAACTTCCATCCTTACTCATCACACTGCCCAAGACTCACATTCTCCATATCTTCACCATCCAACCTCACTGTGCATTCTGTGACTTCATTCCTCTCAAACACCATAACTTTACTCTTGTTCACATTGACTTTCAGATTCCTCTTCTTACACACTGTCCCATATTCATTCACCAAACCTTGCAGCTCCCCTTCATCGTCACTCAACAACATTCTATGATCAGCAGACAACAACACCGGAATCTGCCACATCTCGCCCTCATTCATTAGAGCCACCCCCACATCCACTGCTCTACCTTGCACCTCCTTTACAACCCCATCCATGTATATATTAAACAGCCATGGAGACATCACACAACCCTGTTTCAGTCCCACTTTCAGATAAAAGAACTCACTGATTCCCTTCAACCTTTTTCTCTTCGCCACACTGTTGCATCTTTATCTCTCTTCTATCGCGACTTCAATGGTCACTGTTCCTCTGAACTGTCTGCTTGCATCCCTCCACCTCTACGACGGGCACGTAGTACCCGTCTAGCAACAAACTCTCATCCCTTTTCTATCCAGCTCTCTAATGCAAGAGTTAACCGTTACTCCCAGTCCTTCATTTATGCAACTGGTCAACTCTGGAACTGTCTTGCTCTGTCTGTATTTCCTACTTCCTATGATCTCCAGTCTTTCAAACGCAGTGTGTCCAGGCATCTCGAATTGAACGGATCTTGAATTTGGCTCTCTTTTGTATTGTTTTTGCTTTTTCTTGGAGGGAACAGTATGCAGGCCTGTGGCCTTTGGTTCCTTCTTCCTTGCATAAAAAAAAAAAAAAAAAAAACCTTAGCTCACCAACCCCTCGCCTAGTGGCCCTAGCTCCTTCCTACAAGCTTTTCACCGCCCTCAACAATTTNTTCTTAATACCTTCCACATACCTTGCCTATCTATTCTGTCATAAGCTTTCTCCAAGTCCATGAAGGCAGCATGCACTTTCTTTCCCTTCTCTAGATACTTCTCCATTAAACATCTTAGAACAAATATCTGATCTACACACCCTTTTCCCTTCCTAAATCCCCCTTGTTCTTCTCCAGCTAACTCCTCTGTTGTATGCCTAACCCTGTCAATAAGTATTCTGCCATATATCTTTCCAGTCATACTACGAAGGCAAATACCCCTATGGTTACCACATACTTCTCTCTCCCTTTTTCCTTCATATAAAGGAATAATTATACCTGATTTCCAGTCCTCTGGGACCCTTCCTTCTTCCCAAGCCAATCTGCACAACTTCCATATCCATTCCACAACAATCCCACCCCCATACTGCAGTATTTCACCACACACTCCATCAATTCCTGGGGCCTTTCCCATCTTGACTTTCTTCAGTGCTTCCACTACTTCCTCCCTACTGATCTCTTCCTCCCTCCTCTCACCTCTTCTTCTCCCAGCTGTTCCCCAACCATTTATACTTGCTGTGCTCTCACTCTCTACATTCAACAAATCCTCAGAGTGCTCCTTCCATCTCCTCAATTTCTCTCTCTTCTCCACCAGCAATCTATTATTCCCATCTTTCACTCCCCTACTATTTCCCCTTTTCACACTGTCTTACTTTCTTTACCTCCTTCCAAAACAATTTCTTACTCTCCCTCCATTTTACAGTCAGATTCCTCCCAAACTCCTCATCCACTTTCTTTTTACTCTCCTTCACCAATCTCTTCACCTCTCTTCTCCAGCACACATATACCTCTCTCTCTCACATATTTTCATCATCATTCTTATTATTGAATCCTTCATACTTTTCCCACATCTTTTTATCATTTCATTGCTAATTTTATATGGGCCAGTTGCTTTACCTGTCTTTAGCTTTGTAATTACCATTTTCACCTCTTCCTCACTTAAATTGTCCTCTTCCCTGTTTTCATACATCTAACATTCTCTTATCATACTCTCTAAGCATTCTGTGTATTCCTCATATCCTTTTGTTACTTCATTTGTTTTGTATATCTCTTTATAGTATTCCGTGACTCTTTTTTTTATCTTTTCTGGGTTTCTTATATTATTTCCATCTTTATCTATCACTATATGCTGCCACTGGGGTTTCTTGTTAAGTCTGTCTATCTATCTATTGCCAGACGCCTCAATCCCGCACGGGGTGGCCACAAACAAATCGCCTCCATGTCGCTCTGTCCCCCACCATTTCACTACCCTGCTCCCAACTCACACCCCCCTCTCTCATGTACCTCTCCACTCCCACCCTCCATCTCATCCTCGGCCTCCCCCTCCCTCTCGCCCCCTCCACCTCACTCACATACACTCTCCTCATCAGTCTTTCACTCTCCATCCTCTCCACATGCCCAAACCACCTTAATGTGTTTCTCCTAACGCTTCCTATCACATCCACAACCACACCACAACGCTCCTTCACTTGTTAAGTCTTCTTTTAATTTCCACAGTATATCACTATTAGTCCTTTTATCATTAAGCTGACCGGTAATTTCTTCTATCCTTCTTTCCTCATTTTCATTTACATATTTTGCTATATTTTGTTCAATCTCTTTTCTTTCTGTTATAAAGGTTGCCTTTCTGGTTTTATCATTCTCTTTTCCTATTTGTTTCCTTATCTGCCTTCTTCTTTCCATTAACATCCTCACCCTTTTATCTACTTATGGTTTAACCCTTTTTGATATTCTTATTTTCCCAAATGCTCTATCTAGTATATTATACACTGCTTCCTTCCACTTATTCCACTCAATTTCTGTCCTTTGTTCTTGGTTGTTTACTTTCTTCCACATGCTCTCAAAAATTTCATTTTTCTCTGTCATTTCTTTAAACTTTTCCCATCCTCCTGCTTTTTTAAAATACCACTTTTTTACATTTTCATTCCTTACTTCTTTCATTTTATCATCCATTTCTATTAATATTGTATTATAGTCTGATTCTTTAACTTTTTTGTTTTGTATTTTGTTAGCTTGTATATTCCTGACATATGGAAGTGAAGCTTGGACCCTGTTGGAAGGACAGAAGTCAAGAGTGAGAGCAGTGGAAATGAGTTATTTGAGAGGAGCATGTGGAGTCACATGGAGAGACAGACTAACAAATGAGGAAGTGAAGGAGCGTTGTGGTGTGGTTGAGGACGTGATGGGAAGCGTTAGGAGAAACACGTTAAGGTGGTTTGGGCATGTGGAGAGGATGGAGAGTGAAAGATTGACGAGGAGAGTGTATGTGAGTGAGGTGGAGGGATGACGATGGAAGGGGAGGCCGAGGATGAGAAGGAAGGATGGAGTGGAGAGGTATATGAGAGAGGGGGGTGTGAGTTGGGAGCGTGGTAGTGAAATGGCAGGGGACAGAGTGACATGGAGGCGATTTGTTTGTGGCCACCCCGTTCGGGATTGAGGCGTCTGGCAATAGATAGATAGATAGTATATTCCTTCCTCACGTATATTCATATCTGTTATGTCCATATACACTGCTATTCGTTATCACATAATCTAGTATTGATTTTTCCTCATTATTTCTTGTGTTTACTCTTGTCCATTTACCTCTACACTTTTCTGTTGCATTTACAATTACACCTTAATGCGTTGATTCTTGGTGTTAATGTACAGTAATCCCTCCACTATCTGACGTAATAGAGCCAAAGGCATGTCCGGACAGTGGTCTTGTCCGGATAGTGGCCCTGAAGCTCCAGCACTGGTCATTTATGACCCTAACCTAACCTAACCTAAATCAGAAAACCATCTACCTACCTCCCTACCGGACATGCATAGCACTTATTTAAGTCCCCTTTCACATAAATAATGCACACAAAGCGTGAATTAACTGAATTTTAACCAAAAAATGATGATTTAGAGGTGAGTAAGGCATAGGTGCTCATAACTTGCCAGCAAGTGTAAGTATCAGACATGGAAATCACTATGAAAATCACCTGTTCTCACACCATATGCATTAAATAATGGACACAAAGCATGAATTCATTGAATTTTAACCCAAAAATGATGATTTTGAGGTAAGTAAGGCGTAGATGTTCATGAGTTGGCAGCCTAGTGTAAATAAGTATCGGACGTGGCAATCACTATGAAAATCATTTCTCACATCTTATGCACCAAAATATGGGATACAAAGCATCAAATAAATAAATTGTTACCAGAAAAAGAGTTAGGTATGGCAAAGTTGTTCATTGTTCACCAACAGCACCAGTCATTCTTGACCTTAACCTAACCTAACCTAAATCAGAAAACCACCTACCTAGCTCCCTACCGGACATGCATAGCACTTAATTAAGACCCCATTCACATAAATAATTGGCACAAAGCATGAATTAATCGAATTTTAACCCCAAAATGATTAATTTGATGTGAGTAAGGCAGGGGTGTTCACGAGTTGGCAGCTTAGTGTAAGTAAGTATCGGACGTGGCTATCACTATGAAAATCATCATTTCTCATAACTTATGCACTAAAATATGGGATACAAAGCATCAAATAAATAAATTGTTACCAGAAAAAGAGTTATGTATGGCAAAGGTGTTCACTGTTCACCAACAGCACCGGTCATTCTTGACCCTAA
>JAGKTI010020094.1:532-16564 GCA_018397915.1 Birgus latro | reverse complement strand
GAATAAACACATGAACTCGAGGGTTCTAATGCACGGCTCTATTTTTTTCGGGACATATATCAAAGGTGAAAGGCTGCTTTTACCACAGGTACTGGGCAAGGAGGAGAAACTATCCTAAAACCAATGCAAAGAAGGTGGGAAAATGGCCACTCCCACTCCTTTTCGACATACTTTACAACACACTGGGAATACGTGGGTAGCGCTCGTTTTTACCGTTATCAGGGTCAGTAAGGGTAGCATGATGACGATTATTAAGTCTTTTTTTTTCACAACTTAAGAGAATATACAGCGTTTGAGAGCTTCTTAGATTGAACTATCCAATCCTCTTAAACACCGTCATTAACCGTAAGATGACAGGTCCCCATTTAGTTTCCGGCTACCAGCACTCTAATTGGCAGGAACATGTTGACTTTTTGTCATTATTTCGCGAACATCTGAAAGTAATAGAGTAACTGTTCCTAAATATCCCTAATGACGGCAGTTATTAGTGATGATTACTCATAGTTTTTGTGGTGAAGGTAGTACGGAGCTATTACAGTAGTAAGATAAATTGGTACTCGCTGCTATGATCATGACGCAGCAGCAGCAGTGACCTGGATCATTCGCATTTCAAAACACAACCACCACTCACTAACAGCATAAACGGTTGTTCTTTTTTATAATTATTTATTTACTTCTGCTGCTAACTGATTGTTTTTAAATTGTTAGCATCATCACTCATTATACACCTGTTTAAGTATAACGACTGTTCTTTTATAATTATTTCTTAATTCATTTATGCAGCTGATTGTTTATGTTCATGATGTCAGCACGAGCACTGTTTGTCATCATCCAGTTAACCCTTTCACCACATTATGTATTTATCATTTAGTTATCTCTTTAGCGGAATTTACTTATTTATTTGTTTTTGTTGATAGGTGATTATTTAGCTTTAGGGAACCGTTTGTGAAGAGGTTAAAAAAAAATCTTTAAGTTGTTAAAAAGTCCAAAAATCTTTTCAGCATGATTACTTTTTTTTTTTACTTGCTACTGAAGGACAATTTTAATCACCTGTGGTGAGGCCTCTCATACTGAATGACAAATTTTGTTAAGTGAAGCTATGTACAGTAATACTACGTAACCCTTTCACTACCACACGTCTCCTCAGATGAACATAAGCACCTGAGGGCAGCAAGAACCAAGTATAACATATCCTGGTTTTTGAAGGGGTTGCTGGAGAGTGAATTCAAACATGTTCAATACAACGTCTTATAAAATTGCTAAAATTGTCTGGCAAAGACAAGATAAAAATGGCGTCCTGTTGCTGAAGGGATTAAGAAAGATTCCTCCTGTCGCCCTCACCGTCAGAAGTATTATGTACAGCTAAACAGAATCGTGATACGGTTAAAACACAAAACATAAAAGACGTATGGTGACTGATGGAAATAATTGATGTTGTTTTAGGACCTTCACCGCCAGAGGACTCCTAAGCTTTATACAACCCTGACAGTAGCAAGGACAAAATAGCGTTAAAAGAGAGAGAGAGAGAGAGAGAGAGAGAGAGAGAGAGAGAGAGAGAGAGGAAAAAAAGAGTTCTGAATGTGAAGAGCTGTTAATTCTGTGGCCTGCCTGAAATCGGCAGACGGTAGCAAGAGCCAAATTTCTGTCATTGAGTTACTTGAAGTAAGCTGAAAGAGGAGGAAGATTTGGATCAAGTTAAAGTGAATGAACTACATTAATGAACGGGTTAACAGAGACTGCTTCCAATTCCCTCACCAGAATGAAATCGCCAGCCAGGGAAAAGAAAAAAAAAAAAAAAGCGGAAAAAATACAAATAAAAGCAATCTGGTACTCAGAGCGTTGAACCTGGCAAAAGAAAAAAGAAAAAAAAAGCAATCTGGTACTGAGAGCGTTGAGTAAGAAAGGAAAATACATTGCGTCACCATCCCGCATGTAGCCAGTCATTTCCTGTACCTCCCCTGGTAATCAGCACATCCTAACTAGAACAGAACAGGAAGTGCCTTTTGGTAATGAAGAGGTTAATGATGACGTGTTTTATGCTACAGACTTGCTAATGATAGACAGTTTTTATTCAGCACAGGAGGGACCTTGGAACAGATGTTAGATATGGCCTTCACTAACGCCTTCACTGCACCAGACTCCTCAGTACACAACCAGCTGGCGTGAAAAGGGTTATTTCCTTTCATCACCCACCTGTCAGCAAGAATGAAATACTAGATATCCTATTACTGAAGAGCTAAGATACTACTGCTGCTACTACTACTACTACTAATAATAATAATAATAATAATAATAATAGTAAAATTTACATGCCACTCACATGCAACCCGTCATTTCCTTCATCTCCAACTCACCAGTAAGAACAGAATTTTGACATGCTATACTCCGTTCGCTTTAACTTGGCCTAAACATGCCATGTGGCCCTATTAAATACTGGGCTGTAGTATGATATAAATAGCACAGTATGATGTTAGTCACGAGGGGGTGCTATGGAAAGCATGTAGAGCCGTAGTATTGTGTCTGCAACAAGAAATAAAAGTTGCAAAATACGAAAATTCCCGCAAAGCTAAGGTGGACGATTTATACTACCAAAGACATAACGTAATATAAAAAGATCAACACTACATAAGTATCTGGCCTGAAAGGGGTTATTTCCTTTATCTTCCACCTGTCAGCAAGAACAAAATGCAAGAGATGGTTGGGCTAAAGAGGTGTAATCATCATCATCATCATCATCATCATCATCATGTGGGTTAAAAGTGGTTATTTTGTGTAGGTTGCAGCGCTAATTTGTGTTGTTGCTGTGGATAAGTGACCCCGACATCCCTTATTGCGACCTCACAGTGAGTTGCGCTGTCAGGTGACGGTGATTAGCGCGCGGGGGGGGGGGGGGGGGGAGAATGAATAAGAGGAAGCGCCCAATTGAGGTGGACGAGTTTTTAGGAAGGGTTGAATTAAAGTAGGCAGATTTAGCCCTTCACCACGATGATATATATTTCATCATTACCTCCGCCAACGAAGTTGGAGGAGGTTATGTATTCACCTATGTTTGTCTGTCTGTCTGTTTGTCCAGACGATATCTACAGAATTCTCAACGAATATTTATGAAATTTGAGAAAGGGTGGGCCACGGCCCAAAGGAAAAGGAAAAGTTATTAAATTTGGGGGCGGATCGGGATCCTATGTATTCCGCACAATATCTCCAAGGATCCGGGTCCGGATTCTTTTAATGGCAATGGAATTGGCGAAGGTATGCGCTCTCTGAGTGCTTCCTAGTGTTTTTGCTGTCTCCATGCAATTTCATTCAGCTTAGGATTTGCTGTTCGAATGGAGAGGTTACATAGAACCTTCGTTAACTCTCAACACCACTGGGGGTTCTCCTATAGTGACGAAACTCGTTAGGCAGTAGCAACAATAAACAACAAAAGTACGTCATTACTCGTACCTCCGCCAACGAAGTTGAAGGAAGGATGTATTTACCTATACTTGTTTGTTTATTTGTTTGTCTACACGATATATCCAAAAGTTCTCAGTTAATTTCGATGAAATTTTATGGAAGGGTGGGCCATGGGCCAAGAAAGAATTAATTAAATTTAGGTGCAGATCTGGATCCGGATTGGGATCCTGCAATGGCATTGGCGGAAGTATGCGCTCTCTGAATTCTTTCTAGTTGTGTTGAATTGGTTAGAGGTAAATGTGGACTGAATAGGTGATGAAAAGGAAAGGAGTTGTTAACCTTTAAGCCTCGCATGTCGACTAATCTGTTTAACTATGGCTAACGTCAGACATTTTTTACTCGCCACCGGGAAACCAAGGATTAAAGAACAGATAGGAAATTGACGAAATGATAAGACGATTGATTGGAGGGTATAGGTGACGACTCAAGTGACATGGTGATGAAAGGACGAAATACGAGAAAAAAAATAAGAAGAGTGAATTAAGACGGTGGCGATTGAAAGGTGACAGACGATTGAAGAAGGTGAAAATATGTAAAGGTATGATTAAGACGGATGAGTGAAGCCGACGAGTTAAACGTTTGAGTACAGTGAAGTCTTTTATTTATTTATTTATTTATTTATTTATTTATTTATTTATTTACTCCTGCCACTAGATAACATCAGCTTAGGAGAGACCACATGATAAAGGGACTAATGGAGTTTGTTCTCGTTCACCACCAGACGTCTTCTTTAAGCTGAATAAAGGCATGTAGTGGTAGCACCGGGAATATAACTTTAAAGACGCCATCGTACTGGAGTTCATTGTGATGACAGAGGAATGGCTTCGATGACTGACATCTTCAACACGAGAGTTCTCCCGACACGAATAAAATCGTTGGGTGGTGACAAAACAGAATAATGAAGACGTCATCGTACAGAACGAGTCTATATAGAGATTGTTTCTAATCCCTACAATAAGCGTCCCCTTAAGCACAGATTATAATCGTCTGGCGGCAGTGAGAAACAGTGGTGGCGCCATTGTGTAGGAGTAAATAGAGGTAATTTCTGACCCACTCCCATTGTAAGATCTCTCTCTTAGGCTGAATAAAGTCGTCTGGCAGAAGCAAGAATAGAGAGCAAGTAGACGGCAGTCAGGGACCACATATCTTCATCAACGTCTATACCAGACAACTCAGATCACCACCAAACTTTACTCAACTCTTCCTTGGCGTATGACCCACATATCCTCAAAATTTCTTTGAATTGCATCGATAACTTTTTGCGATATCTTGTGGACAAAGAAGCAAACAGACAGACAGAGTTGACTACATAACCTCCTTCAAGTTCGTTGGCGGAGGTAAATATAAAATCGTCATGTCAATCTAGGAGCTAACGTGCTCAAGCTGCCTCCGGAATGTTTTATTACCAGACCTAGTAGTGATGGGATTGATGGAGACGCTGGAAGCCTCCCAAAGCTTAGTAATATCAGATGGTGGTAACTAAAATAAAGTGCAACAATAGTCGTTGTACTGAAGGGGATGAGGGAGACGGCGAAAAGTCGACGATTGAACGCTTTCAAAACGAGTTCCTGAGTTTAATAAAATTGTGCGACTGTACGATAGCAGATTTACTTAGGGAAGGATGGGGGAACGATGACGATATGGATAGACAAGGAAGGACTGGACAGGAAAGGAAGTTAGAGTACGAACTGCAGAATAGAAAGAATCAACGCAAAAGACGAAAGAAGGGGCGATGACAATGATAGTGATAGTAGATGAAAGCAGGACAAGAAATAAAGAGATGACGACAGTAGTGGTTGTGGTAGTGGACGAATCACGGAGGTGTGAGGGAACGATGACGATGATAGTGGCAGCAGACGAATGAAGGAAAGTGCATGACGGGAAATAAGAGAACAAATTAAAGATGATGATGATGACTGAAGGGACGATGAGACGATGATGTTAGTAGTGGTAGCGGACGAATGGACGATGATGTTAGTAGTGGTAGCGGACGAATGAAGGGACGATGATGATAGTAGTGGTAGCAGACGAATGAAGGGACGATGATGATAGTAGTGGTAGCAGACGAATGAAGGGACGATGATGATAGTAGTGGTAGCAGGCGAATGAAGGGACGATGATGATAGTAGTGGTAGCAGACGATTGAAGGTAGGATAATGATAGTAGTGGTAGGTGGTTGTGTATGACAGGACAACGCCTGAAGTTAGTGCCTGTTGGGTGTCTTACCAGTGCCTGCATGGCGGTGGGAAGAGAGTGTGTGGTGCCTTCCCGCTTCACACACCTTCCCTTTATACCTGCACCCCGCTCCTCCACACCCCCACCGTGCCCTACCCTACCCTGCCAGTCCTTTCCCTCCCCACCCCCAGGCTGTTAAATTTGACCCTTACCCCCCACCTTCCCCCCCGCTTTTTCCCCTTCCCTCCCCCCCTTCTTTCCCCTCCCCTTTTCCTCCGGCTCCATCCTTCTCTCTCCCCCCCCCCCGTTCACTCCTTTCTCCCTTCCTATTCGTTCATCCCTTCCTCCCCCCCCTCTCTTTTACCCTCTCTTACCTCCTTTCTCATCCTACCATCCATCCTCTCCTTACCTGTTCCTCACACACATCTCATCCTTCCATCCATCCATCTCTAATTTCATCATCCTTTCATCCCTGCAGTCTTTCCATTCCAACACAAGTGTGGCTGATTCTTGGGTATTTGACCTTAGCTATCACCAGACGAGGCTATTCAGGTGAGGATGACCCCGACCCGACAAATGGTTGTATGGGATCCTCAACCCCACACCCCTTCTCTCACTATCCTCCTCCACATCTTCCCATTCTCCTCGCCATCCTTCCATTCATGCAATTTTCCCCTCCTTCTGTAGCATGTGACTGACCCTTGACCCCGACCTTTCATTAAAAGAGGTAGTCATAGGGGGTTTGAAGGAGGGGTGGATAGATACAAGGCACAGACAGTGAAATGAAAAAAAGTCTTGGTATACATAGGTATGGTGTAGGTCCCTCATTATCATACCCTCTCATCGCCTTTACCTCTCACCCTCATCCTTCTTCCTTCCCTCAATCCTACCTTCATTCTTCTTCCATCCTTCCGTTCCCCTTCGTGTCTCTCCCACACAGTTAGAGTTGAACGTGACCCTCCCCTTTCCCCCTCCCAAACCCCATTCCACTTTCCCTTCTTTCTTCCCGCCATCCCAGCCCTCCCTGCATAGTACTGTCATCTTCCCATACTCTCATCCCTCACCCTCTACCTATTGCCATTCTTTCCCTCCTTAACTGAGTTTCATCCTTGTTCCTACTGGTCAAACACCCCTTCCCTCCCCTTCATCCCCTCTCCCACCCATACAGTTTTTCCTTCCCCCTGCCCATCCTCCTTACCTTTTCACCGTCCCTCATTCCCCTTACCCACTCATCTTCTCATTCTTTCCACCTCCTTATCTTCCCATGCTCTATCCTTCAACTTCATCCTCTTTGCCTTCTTCAGCTTTCCCTGTCCATTTGTCGTTTCTCCTTACTACTTCTCTTCTCCCTTCTCCATTCACTCTAGATCCACTTCTGAATCCCCTTATCTTCTCCCCCCCCCTTTTCTTCTTCACCTTCCTGTCTTCTCCAGTCCGTCCTTACATCTCTCTCACAATCATCTCCATCTTCCAACTCCCCCTCCCCCCATCCTGCCCTCCAGCCTCCTTTCCCTCCCAACACAGGTATAGCTAAACGTGACTCCTCCCCCATCCCCTTCTCTCACCCTTCACTTCATCACTTCTCTCATTCTCATCCCTCACCCCAATTACCCCTTTCGTAATTACAGTATATGCTTTTTTACTTGCGTCGTGAGACCCCGCGTATATGAGAGCAACGCCAGCTTACTTTGTTGTTGTTGTTACTGTTTTTAAGTGGCCATCTGTACAGGGTGTGTTACCTCCACACAGCCCCATCACTCACGAACGTCCCTCTCCATCCCACCCACTCCTCTCCACGCACCTCACACTTATTCTGCCACCTCCAGCACCTATCTTTTAAGAATAATTTGTTCCCACCACTAAAAATCGCGCCTTATAGAACATTCAGCTTCACTGGTTGTACTCGTCCCGCCGTTCCACCAACCAACACCATCGTAGCCCATCCGATCCCACTTACACCTTTCCGCCCACCCCGCCCATAATTCTCCCCTTCCTCATCTCTGATTTGCACCTTACCGACCAACTTACACCATCCATCTCTGCAACATACACCGTACTTCCCCTGGTTTGCTCCACTATGTATCTCTGTCCCAGTCCATCCAGCACACTCCTCTCCTTCCACCCCATCCACTTCCCCTCTGTATTTTCCTCTGGTTCTGTAGATCATACTTCACCCCATCTTGAGGTAGGAAAGGAAGGTTTGGTGATGGTGATAATGATGATGATTGCCTCGACTACCAGCCGACTACAACCCTTGTATTCACACGGTGTACCTCCTCCCACCATCCTGCACCATTTGAACCCATCCCGCACACTCTTTGCCTCCCACCTCACGTAATTCTCAAAGATGTGAATTGTCATATGTCAAAAACCATTGCACAAATTGATCGTATTTCGGAACACGCCTTAATAGGTATGACCTGAACCGATTGACCTAAGTGAATTTGATGAGCATGAAGTGACTTTAAAGGGCGTAGTTGCCTGATTTTGTCCTCATTTGATTTGTTTGGGTCTGAACACGGCTGAAATTAATTACAACAGCTAAAATGGACCTAAACTTACCTGAATGTATGTGACAACCTGAATTAATATGACTGGGCCTAAATAGATACAAAGGCCGTGAATCGACCTAATTGAACCTGAATGGCCCTGAAAAGCTCTGAACTAACCTGACAGTCTGAGTGGATATGAAAGACATGAATGGTCCTAAATGGCACGAATTGGCGTACCTGGCCCTGCAGTGACCAAACAAGACCCGAATGATCCTAAACGTACCTGAAGGCATGAGTGATTGAACGGCAGCCCATCACCCGACCACTTGACCAGCCTCCCCCATCCCTTGTCGTCACCATCCATACGGCCTCTAAAGGACCAGTTGGTTTGTTGCTGTTGGCTTTCCATTGTGCCCTTCTCTTCCCCATAAATTATCTTCATCTCCATCCTCATCCCCATCCCCTCCTCTCCCCAACCCTCGTTTTTCACTTACCCTCTCATCCTCTTCCCTACCTTCCTTATCCTGTCAATTTACTTTCCTCTGCTTATCCTATCACCCTTTCCCATACCCCCTCACTTACCCTCCCCTCCCCCCCTCTCGTTGTCCCTTCTCACCTTACAGGCTACATTTTCACCCCCTACCCCTTCCCTCACCCACTCTCCCGAACTCCCCCACTCCTCACCTAACATCTCTCCCCTTCCCCATTCCTCTTACTTCCCTTACACTCTTCCACTTTCATTTCCACCTCCTCACTCCGTACCTTTCCACCCCCTCCCTAACTCCCCTCACCCCGTCATCTCACCTTCCATTTCCACTAACCATATCACCTCTTCCCTATTGCCATCTCTTCTCTTAACCTCCCCAGTATCCCGTTATTGTTTCAACCCTCCCACATCTCCCTCTTCCTTTCATCCAAAAACCCTTACGACCCAGTTATTAAAACTGAGAGCTGGAAAGTGCAACCGAGACCGTAATATTTTGTCTTTCATGTAACACTTGTTGTTGTTGTTTGTGTTGTTTAACCCTGGTCTGTCTGGCGAGCAGACCCATCAACCGCAAGCAAGCATTCGCCCCTGCAGGGGCGTCCCGCACAGTAAACCGATGTTCCCTTCTGGCAGATAGGGATTAGTATAGAGGTTTTGTTCCTGGATGGACGCTGCATTTGTGTCTCCACCCAGTTAACAGGTGCACCATAGTAAGCTCCACATCACCCCGTTATTTGGTTATATGATTATCACCCAGCGTTGTAAATGGTTTCCTGAATTATAGGAAACAGATTGACATGTCATTAGGTGTAGAGCCAAATGAGGTGAAAAGAAGAGTAATAAGAAGCGACAGGAAGGATGGGTGAAAACAGGAAGAGGGGAGGTTAGACAAAGAAGAAGAAGAAAAAAAACAATAGACGTGAAGGCAGCACTACATCAAATGAGTGGATGATGGGCGCCCCCACATACCACCATGTAACAGTTGCAGTTGTTGGATGTGATCAGCCTCCACCCCATACTGCAGTGTGTGATCAGCAATAACATATTAAAGCCCCACAGATTGTCATCATCACATGCTTCAGAAATTATCGTCAAAAACTGGAGGCTAATTCACACCTTCACGCTCTCAGTTTCAACAATACGGCTCACTCACGTACTGTACTCACTCTTTCACCCACAAACCCCCACACCCAACCTCATTACCTACTTTCTCTAATTTCCACACATTCTCACTCTTTACTTCCTCTATACTTACCTGTTCCGTCTAACTCCTCATACTTCTCCGAACACTTCAGCTCGAGGACAGGTTATCATTCATTTCATGCTACAATACTGCCAATCGATTTTATTCAACGATTATATTCAACCAGTACTGAAGGACGTGATTAAGACTGTCCCTAACTCCTTCAGTTCGGAAAGCTTTCCATAAGCTGAATACAAAAAAAAAAAGTCTGGAAGTAGCAATAAAATGCCAATAAAACACATTTGATTCAGGGTGTTAAAATCTCCCTTGTCCTCCTTCTCCTACCCCATCCCCTTTCACTCTCACCCCCACCCCCCATCTCCATCCCCCGAACTTCCACTTCCTCGTCACATTATGCTGTCATTTCCAACCTCTTTACATTTACTGTCCTCCCTCCCCT
This sequence comes from Birgus latro, assembly GCA_018397915.1. Lineage (NCBI taxonomy): Eukaryota > Metazoa > Arthropoda > Malacostraca > Decapoda > Coenobitidae > Birgus > Birgus latro. The sequence continues at coordinate 6,311 of JAGKTI010020094.1, read as the reverse complement.
CCCAGTAACCTTTACACTCTCGCACATCATCATCCTCTCTTACCCTTAACCTCTTTCTCCTCTTCCTCTTCACCCTCCCAACCCTCTTACCTTTTATCTCCCCAGCTTACCTTGTACTTTTCCCTTCTCATCCCTCTCACTCTGCCATTCTCCCCCTTATCCCTTTCCTCTCTCAGACCTCTCTTTTCCTTTCCCCTACCTCCATTACCTTCCCATTCTTTCTCTTCCCGTTATCCCATTCTTATCCCATCCCAAATCCCCCTTACCTTCCTCTTCCCTTTTCACAACTGCTCTCCCTCCCCCTTCCCTCCTCACCTTCCCCTTTCCCTTCTCACACCTCCTCCCATCTTCCCTACTCTCTCCTCCCCCCTCCTCTCACTTTCTTCCCTGCCCCGTTCCGTCCCCCCATTAGCATGTCTTACAAGGCAGTAGGCTCAACTTTCTTCTTTTCCAGCTCTTCATCATTAACTTCCACAAAACCCGCAACAAACACTCTCCGTACCCCCACCCCCTCCTTACCCCCTCCTCACTCTTTACCTCCGTTCCTCCACCTCTTCCCTGCCTTGTTTTTCCTCTCCCTTCTCGTTTTCCCTTCCTTCTCTCACCTCCCCATTTCCATTTATCCTTTCACCTTTCTCTGCCTTTTCATCTCCCTCCCTCCCCTTGCTCATCCCCTCATACACTTTTACTTCAGTTGCATCCCCCTTCTCCCCTCACCCATTTTCATTTACCCTGTCATCCCCTTTCCCAGCCCCTTTCTTTCCCTTTCCCCTGACCCACCCCATCACACACCCATCCCTCATTCCTTTATCCTCACAGCATTACCTCTTACCCTTTTACCCACTTTGCAGCAACACTTTCACCACCTTTCCCCACCCCACTTCTCTCCCCTTTCATTCCCCCATCCTTCCATCATTTCCCCCTTTTCCCTTTACTCACTTTTCCATTCCCCTTACCCTCTCTTTCCCATTCTTCTTACCCTCTCTTTCTTTTTCCCCTTACCCTCTCCTGTCCCCTAGCCCTCTCTTTCCCTTTCCCCTGCCCTTTTCATACCCTTCCTCTCTCCCTTCCCCTCTCTATTACTCCTCCCTCCCCTTTCATTCCTCTGCCCTCTCATTTCCCCATTACTCTTTCATATCCTTTCCCAGGGCTCTTTCACTACCTCCCTCTTCCCGACCTCTCTCCCTCATACCCCTCCTTGCATTTCCACTCATACCCTTATCCTCCCCTCACTTTCTCTGGTTCTTTCACCCGTTTCCCCTTTTCCTCTCACTCTTCCCACCCCCCTCTCATTCTGCCCTCCTCTCCTCACATTTCCTTCCTCTTCCCCTCTTTCCCCTTTCGCTTTTATTTCCTCGTTTCCTACCTCTTGCCCGCCTCTTCCTCCTCCCTCACTTTCCCCTTCTCATTTCCCCCCTTGCCACTTCCTCATCATAAGCACCATCCGACCCCACACCAGCATTCCACTCGCTCCTCCTAGACATTGTTTCTCTGCGTTGAATATCCCCGCTTGTAAAAGTTAACACGTGTGATTGATGGGCGTTGTTAGTCCGTCGTGGTTCTGGTGATAAATGTACTGGACTCTGGGCCTCTCCTTTTTTTTAAGACTTTCATCCTTTCCTTACTATTGATTTTTTTTTTTCATTTTAAGTGGGCGAAGTTTTTTTTTTTGTTCTTTTGCATTTTATTTCTCGTATCTCAGTGACGAAATAAGACGATACTATAGCCCTACATTCCTTCCACAAAGCGTCTTCGTGATTAGCACCATATTCTAGTGTTATTCTCTTGTTATAGCTCAGCATTTAAGGTGGAGGGATGACAGTTTTACGCCTAGTCATGGTAAACAAGAGTTCAGTTTATCTAGCCACCTACACCTTAACTCCTTCACATCGATGACGTATTTCTAGTCAGGCTCTCAATAGTCGATTTGCGTAATTTAGAGAGAGTTCTGATAGTCACTGGATTAATGTAGCTTAGACATTTAACTCTCCTCCAGTTCATTAAAGCAGACTACTATGCCACCATGACACCCGCTGACACGTAAAAATACCCCCGCTAATACCAATACACCAGTCCTATATGAGACAGCCGTAGCATGTAGGCTATTCAGTATGGACGGTGGGTGTTAGCACCGAAGTGGTGACATGTGGAAGTGTATGGTGTGTAGGAGGACTGCTAGGGCTCAGGGAACGGATTCGTACGCCTATGCCCAGAGTCGTGCACAAAAGAAAAAATAAAGTAAAATAAAATATGAAATATAAAATAAGTCTTCAGTCAGTTGCATATAATCGTCTGGTGAGAGGAGGAATAAATAACAAGAACTTTCTCTGAGTGAAAGGCGTATATATTCTCTTGTATGCTAAGTACATCACATCAGCCGCTATATGAGTTGCACAAAAAATTTACAGGAGCCAATTAATGCACCATGTAAAGAAAAAATAACAAGAGGTGCTACGAGGAACCTTAGAAGATATCCAGAGTACGGGGCTTAAAAATTGCTAGAAACTTAGAGATAACCAATGACGTTTTCTAATGTGAATAGGAGACTGCCTTGCTCATTTTCACCCGTCCCCGCCCAGGAGGAGCTCGGGGACGGGTATTGTTTTCACTCACTCGATTTGTCTGTTTGTTTATTTGCCTGTCTGTCTTAACAACTTTACGCGAGAACTATTAGTGCGATTTTGACTAAAATCACAGGGATGATGGGCTATGACCATCTGATCACCTGTTTAAATTTGGGCCAAGGCCCAGGATGTCGGCCCCAAAAATGTAAAAAAAAAAAAAAGATAATAGTTTTTTTCGCCATAACTCCTTTCAAATTCGTCATATCGACATGAAACCAAAACCTAAAAGTGCATCTTTCAAACCTGCATCCTATAAAATGCCTCAATACATCAGGGGGGTCACCCCCCCAGTTAGCGGTAGGGGGGTCAGTGTCAGGTGGGTCGGGCCTGAAATTTCAAATGGACATAAAATCGTCAATTTTCATCCGATTTACTCCAGATTTGATATGTGACATCCGGGGACGAGTTTGTCGTGCCTTAGCACCGCTTCTTGTTTAGTTCTAGTATGAAGAACCTATTTAGAAAAGGGTAATAAGAGTTATAGGTGTGACAGACCGGCCTTGTCCTAGTGCCCAGTGTCTGAAACGTAGAAATGCTGCTTAAACTGTTTAGGAAGAAATTTTATAGAATGTGGAGTGTTTAGTAAAAATGTATAGAGATACATTACCAACACTTTCAGGCTCCAGTACTTAGTCTCAGCTGAATGAAATTACTTCGCGTTGACTGCAGTAGAGTTGTCCCGATTATGAGAGGATTTTTTTATGACAGTATTAACATTTTCAGGCTTCTATGACTTTCTCTCAGCTGGGCAGAATCCTCTGACGTTAAAGCAGTTCCAACATTGAAAGAAATAACCACCAGGCTTTCTATTACTCAGTCACAGAAAGAGCTACTAAGAAATAACTAGTAAAGGTGTTTCGATATAACTAATACACTACTCATTAACCCCTTAAGAAAGATGACGTCCTTTCTTTCCATTTTCTTCCTATCCCATGCAGTTTTAATCAGGTTAGGAGAGATGTTTTTCAATGGACTGGATATGGCTTCATAATCCTCTTCACTACTAGAGGTAAATTACAAATCGATTATAAACTTCTGGTGGAAGCAAGACTTAAATACGAAACAGTAAAAGGGCTGATTGTTTAATGCGCCCTAATACTTTGAAATGACTAGTAGCACAGTCGTAGCTAGTAAAAGTTTCCCGAGGTCATTGTGAAATCCAATAAACAGAGAAATAATCAAGTGAAAGTGTCCAGGCTCCGCGAATAATCCTTTCACCAGAAGAGGTCATTCCTGCTACGATGGTCTGGGAACAGCAGGAAGGAGGTAAATACATACGTCCTTGTACTGAAAGGGTTAATGTGAATGGTTATTACCTCTTCATTACGAGAGATATCAACCTCTTCCATTTGACGATTTTTTTTATTTCTTATTCTTACTACCTCCAGATGATTTTATTCAGCTTATGAGAGGCCGTTTGTCCTGAGGGGTAAATGAAAGCGATGTCTAACCCCCTTCAGTTTGGAAAGTCCATCCTTAGCTGAGTATGATCGTCTGGAGGCAGCAAAACTATACTACGTCCCTGGACTGAAGGGGTTAAGCAGATTTAGATCGTGTGGAGGCGGCAACAGTGAGATATCAATGTGGTTATCGTTGTGGCAGTGCAGTGAACCGAGAGGCTGCCCCATTAAGCAATTATAATTCAAATACAGAATTCTAAAAAAGGATATACGGTTCAAAACGAAATAAAAGTAGGCGGATAAACATAAGTGCTAAATGCAGAAAACAGATTCGAAATTCATACGTCAAATGACAAAACACGAATGACTAAATACAGTTTCAAAATACAAATATCATTACAGTACAAATTACACAATATAAGTGCGAGACAAGCAAACATAAAAATTACAGAATATAAATTAGAGAATAAAAATTACAGAATAAAAATAACAGACTGAAAATTACAGAATATAAATGCGAGACGGGCAAACATGAAAATGAAGTACAGTAGCCTAATACAAATACAGTCTGATTTTCTTAAGCAAATGCATACGAGATCGTAAGTACAAAATAAAAATTCACAGAAGCCTAAACCATTAATCAGCGAAGTATTCCATTAAGAAAATGTTAAATTAAGATAGTAATCTGAGTTCTCATATACAGAATACAAAACTCATATAAACGTACAGCATTCAACAGCAAAGTTTCTCATACAGAATAAATTATAAGTGGATAATAATATACCGTATGTTTCGAAATAAGGTATGCTAAAGTCTTATAAGATTTATCCTCTACAGTACGATGACTTCATGTTTATTGTTATCAACACAGTTTCTTCATTGTAGGATAAACCTTCGTAGTTAAGAGGTAAGAAACAAAATCTATTAATCCCTTCAGTACGATGATGTTTTGTTATTTTTGCTGCTGTTAGACGATCTTTTTTTTCATTTTCCTGCATACGAAAGACACTCGTAGCAAAAAGGTCAGTTACAGATCACAGAAGCCTTTCCTGCAGAACACATGTGTAAGTATAATGATATATGTCGACATATAAATGTGAAAATCATGGAAGCACAAAAAGTTCATCATGGAGGTTCAGAAGCACAAAAAGTTCATCATGGAGGTTCAGAAGCACAAAAAGTTCATCGTGGAAGTTAATCATGCAGGACAAAATATAGACATAGTATTGAGAAAGATATTGTTACATTAAAGCCAAAGTTTTTAACTTTTTCCATCACAGGAGTTTATGCTACTTCCAAACGATTTTATCCGTCCCAGCACAGACCTCTTATGGTAGTGGGGCTAATGAGTGCTACATCAAACTTCTTTGGTCTGAAAAGCCTTTCTTCAGTCTTTTTTCTGAGAACAGCAAGACAAATAAAGAATACGCCATTTAAGTGAAGTGGCTAAGGGAAAGTATTATTGCCTTGACGTGGGACCAAGCCTGAGACATCGGAATTGCCGCCGCGCTGCAACTAACTCCACTAAATAGACTTTGAAAGTCTGTGATCAGTGTATACCTGTTAAGGCACATTTTGCCACAAAGTGTGTTTTACGACCATATTTCAGTAAACTACACAGACGGTCCTTCAACACAATCTTAGCTAAATATCTCCTGGAGAGCCTGTTGAGTAAAAGATTCTCGCAGTTCATTGTGTTTACGTCCAGACGAGTCTGGGGTAACAACAGCAGCAGCAGCAGCAGCAGCAGCAGCA
>JAGKTI010020093.1:0-16565 GCA_018397915.1 Birgus latro | reverse complement strand
ACACCTGGTTGACTCGATTTTACCGGAGCGCATAAAAAGAATTGGAATAGTTTATCATTATATCATCGGGTGTCAGACAGGCCCAGTTGCGGTTGGATTTATGCGGTCGTGGCTGCGGTAATGTTTATGTAGCTCTTAAATGTGTCACGGGAACTGCGGCCGCCTGGATTTATATGTTTTTAAGTGGAATAGTTAGGATGGTGCTGGTGTGTGTGCTTGGCTGTGTATGGATGCTGCTGGTGTGGTGTTTTGTCTATGGGTGATGTGGTGGTGGTGGTAGTGTTGGTGGTGGGATGGTGGTAGTGATGTAAGTTTGGGTGGTGGTGGTGATGGTGTATGATCTAGTGGTGGCTATGGTGATAGTGTGGTTAATCAGGTGGTTGGGCTGGTTGTAATAAAGTGAATAAGGTTTAGATGGTGGTTTTGGTGATGGCGATGATGGTATGTGTCTGTGGGTGTTTGTGGTGGTGTGGTGGATCTTGAGGTTGGGCTGGTTGTATAAGGTTTTGGTGGTAATGGTGGGGTTTATAGGGGTGGGTTTTTTTGGGGAAAGTGTGGTTACTGTGGTGGTGTTAAGGTTTATTATAGTGGTAGTTGGAATGAATGTAATGGTGGTGTGTGGGTATTATGGTGGTGGTAAGAACAGGGTAAATAAGGATGGCGGTGGTAATGGTGGAAGTGGTTGTAAAGGTAGTGGTGGTTCTTAAGGTTATGGTGATGGTAGCTGGAGTGGTAGTGTTTGAGGTGAAAGTGATTAGGTCTGGAGTGGTGGTGGTTGAGATGGTGTTTGTGGTAGGGCTCCATAGGGCGGTGGTTGAGGTTGAGTATGGTGTTGTTGGTAGTTTGGGGGTGGTGGGGGTTGGCGTGATTAGGGAATGGTTATGTATGGGTGATAATTTTTGGGAATGGGGTTATGTGGTGTATTGTGGAGTCGCGCAGCTCATAGGTTATCTTGTAATGGTTGTCTTAGAAATAGACCTTTTCCAGAGACTCTACTAATTTTACTCTAACTTGGCATCTCTGTCTCGAATGCTGAACTGTAACGAGAGATTAGCACTAAAACATGCTACTAGTCACGAAGAAGTGATATGGAGAGAGTGTAGAGCCATAGAATTGTCTTTTTCTGGCAGTAAACTCCGTGAAGTAAGCTACAAAGGACAAAATCTGTGCCCAGTTAGTGTAAAAGGACTAAAGTTACAGAATAATCGGTACAGGAGGGTGTTCATCAGACGATCAGTACACGACAGGTCAGTAAGTGGATCCTTGACGCTGCCTTGGATTTGTAGAGCTTGCTTTTGCTGATAAAAGGGTCAACATCCCCACGTTATTGAATTTCGAAGTGACAGCCCTTTGCAGTGAATTTCCATGGGCATTAAACCATCGCTCGTCTTCATATGAAATGAAATGAGTGAAATGCGAAGTTCTTCATTCTTGGCCGAAGCGTTCAGTTGACTTTTTTTTCCTTCCATTTCTCTTGAGCACAGTAAAATTGTCTGACTTTAATGGTAATCCAGTGCAAAGTAGGTCATTCCAGGCCAAAGGTTTAATAGCGAGAAGAACAAAAATGGAACTGCAACAGGTAAACGAGCGTATCTACTTCCCGTCACATTCCTATTTCTTAACCCATATCCAGCGATGACAGTCTTCATGTTTATTCTTGCTATATTCAGACAATTTTATTAATCTGAGAAAGACCTCGTAAGTAAAGGGGGTAAATGAACGCAAAATCAGACACATGCAGTTCAGAAAGTCTCCTCTAATTCAAGTAAAATCTGGAAGAAAAAATAGGAATGCAGGTATAATAACAAAAGACATCGTAGCAGTGAAGGGGCTAAACAGATCGTGAGACAAAGCAGCCAGTGTTGACAGGCGGGGTGGAAGGAAGGATTAGGTGGGTTACATTCCCCCAGGGAGCTCACGGTCCCAAGAGATAAGAGGCAAAGATGCGAGTATGTGGGGAAGATGGGAGTATGTGTAGGGGTATGTGCTGAGGGTGGGTATATGTGTGAGAGTATATGGTGAGGGTGGGAGTATGTGTATGAGTATGTGATGAGAGTGGGAGTATGTGTAGAAGTATGTGGTGAGGGTGGGAGAATGTGAGGGAGATGGGAGTGTGTGTGTAGGAGTATGTGTGAAGATGAGAGTATGTGTAGAGTATGTGGTGTGGGTGGGAGTATGTGGGGAAGGTGAAAGTATGTGAGGATAGTAGGAATATGAGGGAAAGATGGGAGTACTGTCTGTGTACAAGGTGAAGTATGTGGTAGTATGTGGGTCTCGTAAATTGTTCACTTAGAATTAGTCTTACTCATAAATTTCACTCCGACTTAATACCTAAAGAGGATCCAAGTCGGGCCAAGACTGTTTCCTCCTCACAGTATACGCATTTTCAATACACTGGCGTAATTTCTTCCATTCTGTATTATCCAGCTATGACTGCCAAATTTTCCTCGATCCTAATATCAACCCCATCAACACCGCGTTATTATTATTATTATTATTATTGCCGGTATTATTATTATTATTTTTTGGTTCTGGCTAGTTTTGAACGATTTATTTGGATTTATTTCAGTTTGAGAATTATCTCCATGACCGAACGGTGAAATATAAACTCCTCTACTGCACTGATGACTACTTTGTCCATGTTACCACTAGGCATTATTATTATTATTATTATTATTATTATTATTACTATTTTAGCTTAGGATAGACGCCTCGTAGTGCAGGGGTGACGTTCCCTCTTCATCAGTTATTCCTCGTCTTTGTTCTTGCCTCCCAGTTGCTCATATATTCTGGTATTTTGCCATTCGATGCGAGTACATTTTTCCAGAAATTTATGGCTCGACAGAACTCTTACATACGTTCCCTAAATTTTGCTGTTCGATGCTAGTAAATTTATTCAGAAATTTATGGTTCAGAACTCGTGTATGTTCGAAAATTTTGTCATTCAATGTAAGTACGTATAAGGGGAAAAAAAAAAAAAAACTTTGAAGAACTCAGACAAATGCGCCAATATTCTGCCATTGGATGCAAGATCATGGAATTAATTTGCTTCTCAGTTTTGTCTGAAATATATTGAAAACTAGTGAAACCTAACGAAAGCCTTCACCCGGACTAATGTGTGTGTCTGATGGATCAACTTTTCTGTGCTGTATTCACCAAACCTTAGGAAGTTATTAAATCCACTTACTCTACATATATTGAGATATTTAATGCACATGACTATATATATATATATATATGCAGGGAAGAGGGAACCAAGGGCCAGAAGCCCGCAGTTGTACCCTCCGAGAAAATACTAAAACAAGATAACAGAGAGCCAACTTCAAGATCTGTTCATTTCGAGATGCGTGGACACACTGCGTTTGAAAGAGCAAAGGTCATAGGCAGTGGGAAATACAGAGAGAGGAAGACAGTTCCAGAGTTGACCTGTTGCTTATAATTATAAAGGACATTACTATAACTGCGCATAAACGAGACAAAAAAAAAAAGATGGAGAGATGAAGGAAGATGAAACGAAGTCTTTGGTTACAGACTGATAATTTTTTTCCTCTACCAGTTTTTCTCGTTCATTTTTTATTCAACTTGATAACGCCCCTGCAGGTGCTACCGACTGGTCCCGCCTCCTCACGACCGACCCGATTACCCGACCAAGGGAGAGACGAAAGAGGAGAGGAGAGAGGGGTTGATAGAAAGAAATCGTGAGGAGAGAGTCGAGAACAGGAAAGAAAGCGAGGAAAAGGAAACAGCAGATGATTAAAGGTAAGTGTAGAGAAAGAGAGAGAGAGAGAGAAATGCAGGTGAAAAAGGTAGAGTGTGTAAGAGGAGAAAGGTATATCATGTACAATTATAGTCAGTTTATTTTCATCTGACGGAGCTGAGCCATTCCCACAACCGGAATAAAATGTCTTTGGTGCAGAAAACTGAGTCATAGTTATGGGGTAAGAATGAGCCTCCATGCATACCACTCAAACTTACCCCCCAGCCTGACTCCACTTTGCCATCAACTGAGCTGAAAGGGGTTAGAGATGTGTTATGTGAGAATAATTCCTCTGTAGTTCTCGTTATATATTGCTTTTTTTCCCCTTCCATTTTTCACAGTATATTGCCAAAATACTGCATGTTAAAATTCCATTGCCACCAGTACAACAAATTTATCAGTTTCCCCAGAGTGAGAATGTCATTTTTATATAAGAAAAAAATGATATTTATAGATCATTTATATAAGAAAAAAAAGGTATTTATCCAACACATCGCTAACACTTAAGGATGACGATTGAATAGAAGAGTAAGAATAATGTTCATGAAGGAGATCAAGGAAATTAATTCATGAGGAGACAGGAGACGGAAAATGAATGGATTAAGATAAGGAAGATGAATCGGGTAAGGATGAATAAAGTGTAGAAAGAATGAAGTGTAGGATGTAGCGACCTGCACACCTGTAAATGCACCAAGCCTTGCTCAGGTTAGGAATATTAGTCAACTGAGGGGAAATGAGAAGTAGAAATCGTGAAAAAATTAGACGATCTTTTGTCGCCGAGTGTGTGGAGCGAATGGCATATGTTCCTGTCATGTTGCCTTTGACACCCCCCCCCCAGGTCAAGGTAGGTCAGGGTTAAGGGTTTAATAGAAAGGTAAAGAAAATGGCCGTCTTCCGCTATTATTTCCCTGTTAGGTAGCCTTGCACACGTTTATATTTACATGCTTGTATGCTTTATTCAGTATTGTAAGATTTCGAATATTGATCGCTGGTTGCGAGAAACTGCCTGTTGTATTTAATTTTTAAGGCACCCCTGTTAAATAAGTAAATAAGTGATAAATAAATAAATAAAAAGAAACTTCAGTTTTTTTAAACTTAAATTACATTGCAACTGTAGCATACGCAAATATTTTTCATTATCATGCTGCAACTAGACCCATTTTTTGCTACCTTACGCTGAGTCCAGCAGTATTAAATTAGTTGTTTTTGACTCTTTGGGGATCGTTTGTTATTAAATAAAATACCTGGGAACCTGAGAGGACTAAGGAAGACAGTATGAACACCCTCAGGCTCCTATGACTCGCTTTCGACTTAATAAAATCGCATGTCGTCAATCAAAACACTAGACAGGATGCAACCATGAGAGTATTAACGTATATTCAAAGCAGGTGATGAGAGAAAACCTAACCATGGCATATGCATTACGGGATCATGTCATGCTTTGGAGCTGCCATATTACACCCATATTATTTTCATTCAGTTGCCAGAGTGGGCCGCATTATGAGAGAGGAAGGTGTGGAAAAGACCCAGTTTTTTGCGTTAATTTCTGAAGCATCTGATGACTGCACATGGCTGAATCTTTACCGTTGCTGACTGCACTAAAGTGGGATGCAGGCTCCTTACATCTAACAACTGCTGGTGTTCCATACTTGGCTTTCGGAAGTCAAGGGTTTGCTTACACTTTTCCGCTCCCAGTTTTTAGGATGCAGGCTTGTGTTCTGGCATCTGTATTACCACTACCTGTATCAGCCATGTGATGCGTCTGACGGATCTTACTGCCGTCTGAAATCACCGAGGAGTATTTGTCAGTTAAAAAAAAAATGATAAGGGGTAGGAATGCCTGGGAAAGGTTTGGTCGTGGCTTCTCAGGGGCGCTTTGATGGCCAGGGGGAAGGTGGGTGGAAAGAAAGGGAGTAGACTGGAAAGATGGGAAAGGAACTGGAAAGGGAGAAGACCGGAAAGAAAGGAAAGAGACTGGAAGGAAAGGGAAGAGACTGGAAAGAAAGGGTAGAGAGAAAGGGAGGAGACTGGAAAGAAAGAAGTGGAGGGATTGGAGGCAATGGAGGATATTAGAGAGAACAGGAGGGGACAGAAGAAAGGGAGGGGATGGAGAGAAAGGGAGGGGGGATGGAGAGATAGGTAGAGGATTGTAAGCAAGGGGAGAAGACTGGAAAGAAACGCATGGGATTGGAAATAATAAAGGGACTCCACCTCCAATCACCCTTGAGAGCCGACTGGAACCTGCCATGTGCTGGGGGGCAAGAAAATTATAAGATGAAAAGTCGGCGGGAAGTTGCGAAAGGTTACCCAGCCCAGCACGTCCTGCTATTGTATTAAGTGAATGTGATGAAAGGCAAACAGTATATCGTACATGGGGAAGTAGACTGTGAGGTACGATACGAAGAAAGACAAGATATAATAGAAAACTGGAATTGAAATAGAACTCCATACGTAAAGCCCGTGACATCTATTGGTCTTCTTAGATACCCGGTTTAGATTTGGCTGTCTCCAGGCGATTTTATATTTGTGTAATAATCCCATCAATATAAATAAAATCTTTCCAGCGATGAAAAATAGTAGAGAATAACAGTAAAAATAGGGGTAAAAGCGAATCTCTCTTATCCCCTGTTATTGTCCCGTTTGCTTGCCATAAACCCGGGTAGGTGAGGTTAATTACCAGGGTTTGGAGGCTTGTCACGACTCCACACACCTCGATTACTTTTATTAATGATGGCCCGCCCGTCCTTGATTCGCCTGGGAAAGTAGGTGCGAGATGATTAATGGAAGAGTAATGGTGATCCGACCACCATTAACACCCAGGCGAAAATCGCGGTGGTAATGAGGCTACTACCGAGAGCAGCACTTAGGTGAGCCTCGCCCCTGTCCTCATCACAATAACCTCGCCAAGTTATTGAGGTCAGGGTTAAGTATTCACAAAGGATCTTAACCATTGTTTCCGAAGAAGTCCTATGATAAATGCCCAGTGACTACACGAGGGTCATTTTCAAGGCAGACTTTCAGGTTCTGCTTAATCCCAGAATACAACACGCAGCCATCGAATCTGGGCTTCAGGTCGTTTCAGTACGAGCTGCAAACAGGTGTAAGGAAGACCTTGTCCTAAGATCTCAGCTGGCATGGGAATCAGTCCGACTTTGATCCAGAAAGATGTCCTCTGAAGGGATGCTAACACCAACACCCGTGACGGCGGAAGGTGAAATGTGGATTTTTTTTTTTTAGCGAAGAGTTTTTCAAGTTTTGTTATGGACCCGGGCGGGGGCAAGCATCTGAGCAAGATCAGCCAGTGGAGACGCTCGTAGTACGTCTAGGTAAGTAACCTGAATCAGTTTCTTTATAGTGATTTGATAAGAGTTATGAAGCGTCTCCTCCATATTTACAAAGGTTGATAGTTCATGATCTTACAGTACAACATCCCTCCTTTATTCTTCTTTCACTATCAGCAGAACCTTCTCACGCATCCCACCAAGGCTTATGTTCGCCCCACTCTAGATTCGACCGAGATAACCTGGATCATTTGCTATAAACAGTTTTGATCTTAAGCTATAAATAAGATGTTTGTTTATGCATCCACTCATACGGCGACCGAGCTCTTCACAAACAAACTAAGGCGAATATAGCAAAGAGTATGAACAAACTAGCCACTTCTGACAGTATCTCTCTTCTGTGTGGACGTGTTTGTTGTGGAAGTTTAAGATTCTTGGTTAATATGGATCTTGGGGCGTATTTATGAAGAATCTCGAGTACTTCACAGGATAAATGAGTCTCCATAACAGTAGATTATTATCACGTGGTTTTGTGTTCTCGTATTTTGTCACTGATATAGATTTAAGTGTGGAGTGTCTGGTACTACAGTCATTTCACTTTAATTTGGCCTAAATTTGCCATCCCTCTGTCTTTAAATCTCAGTTGTAACACTAAATTAAGGTTAGAATTTGATACTAGTCACAAAGAAGTGCCAGTGACCTACGTGAAATATGTTGCAAAGGAAAAATATCAATGGCAAGGTATGGTGAAAGAATTATGGTAATCATATTTACAACTTTCCCCTTGAATCTCGCGTGTGTGTGTGTGTGTGTGTGTGTGTGTGTGTCCCTTCTTCCATCACCAGACGATTTCTTTCAGCATAGGATGGACTTTTGGGGCTGGAGGGGTTAGATAAGGCCCTCATCAACCCCCTCATCACTATGACACTTCCCGAAGGTAAATAAAACCGTCTGGAAATAATAAGGGAAAGGCAGAAAAATAGGTCCCTGAATTCTAGAGTTCAGACTATTTCCATAGTTTATTTTTAGTGTATTTCTGTGACCTCCAGACGATTTTGTTAAGCTTTGGAGAGACGATTTTTAGTAACAGGGTAAAAAAGCAGCTTCCATTAACCCCTGCACAGCCCAAATTCCATAATATGAAGAAAATTGAGGTTAGCAGGGGGTGAAATGAATTGCGTCATCGGATTGAAGGGATAAGGGTGTTTATAAATACGGCATCTGGAAGCGTATTTATAATGTGTCTTTCCCGTGTCCTTCCATATAAAGAAGTATCTATGAATTTAAAATTGTTTTGAATTATTATATTTTATATTTTTCACGTTATATTCTCTCTTTTGGTGGTGATGTGGTCGGTAGCAGAGTTAAGATAAAGGTTTAAGCATACTATCGTAAACATATCTTAAGAAGGATTATGAATACAGGCCCTGATCTTTAGCCTTAGACTGCGCTTCGACATGACACGCCGCATACAAAGGAGTGCATTTGTCTCTCCCGCCGGTGCAGCTTTCTGAGGTCCAAGACTCAAACATGACCCACGGAGGCGAGGATACAGCCAAACTAGGACAGCCTTGACGAACACAGAGGCAGCCTAATATTACATAGCCGGGTGCTTCGTGTTCGTTTTACTGGGTACGATTGTCAAGCAGAGACTTCAGTGGAACAGTTATCAGAGAGTTGCGACAGAAGAGAAGAAACGTTACGGCAGAAAGACAGAGGCTGAAGAGAACCAGTGAAAGGAGGAGAGTTTGACACGAAGAGCTTTTTGACATCACCGTTTGGAAGTGCTTTATGTGGTAAGCACTCGCGCATGAGAGTTTTACTTCACGTTTAATTTGTGTCTGTAACCGGATGTCTTGATGCCGGAAGGGGTGACTACAAACAAGTGGCCTCCATGTCAACTCCTTTGCCATCAGTTTGCCCTCCCCTCACACAAAGGCAAATAAGGCACTTGTACAAAGTAAGCAACTGAGTGGGTAAAAAATGCATGGAGTCGGTTTATCGCATCCAACCTCTTCGATTTTTTTTTTTTTTTTAATAAGGAAGCGATGTGGTGGAGGAATTGTGCTTACATAAAGAAATGTTGTGTAATGGGAAAATGCCTCACGGACCACACTACCTTTCAACAGTGCCCTCAGAGTACGTCAAACACAGCCATAACCAAGGAGGGGTGTGTGGCGTGGTGGTCAGGGCACGTAATCGTACACACAAAGCACGTTGGTGGTTGTGTGGATCGGTGGGTCAGGCGTTGCATCACGGCCCCATGGTGGAGGAGGGAGGCAGCTCAGGCAGACATGACCTGCGCTCTCACCCGCGCATTAATCTCTTTCCTCTTGTTCACATACCGTAAATTACTCTTGCTTGGCTGACTATAATGAAAGACGCTAATGCCATGAGCACGAGTCTTCCCCTTGTGGAGTTACTCAGGCATGGACCCTCTGTTGCTCCACCTCTTTCAAAGAACATTTTTAATTGTCATTTACCAGAATATGATAAGCCTCTGCATGCAAAATTATCCACGGTGTACAAAGTAAGTCGTATATTAAGCAAAATTTGTACTAGTGTTACTTCAGTTAGGGCTGATAATGCACCATATTCTCTTTGGCTTTTCGTAACACCTCTTCCATAGCGACTTATTGTCAGTTGCACGTCAATATCCTCTTTATGTTATCACTGCAGACTTTCTCGATATTAAATATACAAAAATAGCATGCAAGAAGACATAATGGTTTAGTAAGCTAAGGAGGAAGTGCTGTGAAATCCCCCCATGCCAACGAAAACACGGCTTAATCTTTACTGTCGATTTAATTGGCATATATAATCGTACAGATCATTATTAATGTTCCGTGTACCGATTTAGCCAACTTCACTCCGATATCGACATTCTTTTTGCTATTTTGAGTCATTTATTCAGCTTAGGAGAGAGTTCAAGCTGGAGGGTTTCGATACAGCCTTCCTTTACCTCATTAGTATCAGGAAGCTCTCATAAGCTTTGGAGAATCGTCTGGAAAATTGCTGAAATAGACTGCAAAACATCGTTCTGCTGAAAGGATTGGAATTAGTAAGGAAGAGAAGGTAGAAAGGTTCCTGAGAGGAGAAACTGCTCAGGTGGTGTTCCCTATGAATCTTGCTGTTCCCCTCGCTGTCTTCCCGATTGCCTCTTACTAATTGTAGACAGTGGTGCCAAGACCTTAGGATGATAATGGGGTACATTTATCATTCAGACATTTAACCCGTTCAGTAAGATACTTTATATTATTCTTGTTACCATCAGATGATAATATTTTACTTAGGAGAGATGTCTGGTAGGAGGGGGGGGGGGGGAAAAAAAGGTAGGTTATTTTTCAAGTTCAATAAAATCACCTTAACATCAGTTATTGTAATGAAAAAAAAAAAAAAAACTCATCCAACAGAGGGATGAAGCAAAATTGATGGCGGGAAAATACATGTGCCCACCTATTCCTAGTCCTCATAATAACAACCTCCTCTAGCCACCAACCACTCCAGCATCTGGTTCCTATATCACCACTTGCACCCCGCCCTTCCCGTGCCCACTACACCATCTGTCACCACCACTCCACCGCCACCCTCCGTCACCACTATAAATAAAGGAGCAAGTGTGTTTCGGGGCCAGTGATGTCAACGCTGCGGCCACAGGGTCCCGATCAAGATAAAGAAGGGCATAATGGAGAAGGTTCTGCCTTTCTCGTACGCCAGCCAGCCAGCGCCGAAATCATGGACGTCGTTGGTTGCCTGATACTGCTGTCTGCCCTGTTTGATGCCCACTGTAAATTATTGAGCCTTAACAATATACTTTTTTTTTTCTTGCATGAAGGACGATCTTATGAGTATATATGACAAAGCGGGCAAGCTGTTGGTGTAGTGTAATAAAGCCTCACTATTCATCCCCGAGAACACACCGTGGAACATTGAGACAGTATAATCTTAACACAGACATTGGCGTTGTCAGTAGGCTTGGAAGTGTTCCTGAATTTTATTTAGACCGGAAGAGGAGGGTTCTGTATATCTATTTACAGTCAGGCATTGCTTATATTTTCTTCTATAATATGCTTTAACTCAGAGCAGCCAGTTCTTTTTGTGCTCTTCATAAACTCCCATAGTAACAAGCACAACGAGGAAAAATAATGCTCACGTGCCGGCAACAAGGTGAGGATGGCGCCAACCTGTCTGCCGGCTGAGGGCGAGCGGCCGCCTCTTCCCTCGCTAATTACCAGTGGTGTAAAACCCTCACGCACAGGATGCAATAGCAAAACTGTGAGCAGAATTTTGCTTATGTGAGGGGCGAGGTTGTAGCAAAGACTCATGATTGCAGTGGAGCGTGGGAGACGAAAGGAGCAATAATCATCTTTGCTCCCCCTCTCACTGCGATCACGAAACTGGTCTGGGGCGACGTTACCTCCTCACGCTTGGGACGTTATTACTCCATGAATGCAAATTTCAGCGTCCAGCACGATACTCTCTCCACTTCGTCGCTCAGTCTAAACTCCATACTATGAGACTCCCTACATAAACCGCCAGAAATCGTGTGGGAGTAACGTCATCATACTTGTAAGGTTAATAGAGACTAACAGAGGTTTTCTCGAGTGGCAAATGTAGTCTAGAGTTGCAAGAATAAAATAAAAAGGACGTATTTGTATTAGGTAATGTTAACCGAAAAAAAATTGCATTGTTTATGTGGTGATAAGTTATGAGTGGATTGGGAGAATGGTGCTGTTGGTTGTGCCGATGAGTTAAGGTTTGTTAGGTGAAGGCATCCCGATTATTAAGTCTTTGGAATACTTATAAGGGGATTTTTGTTATTTCCTGTAACTCAGGAAACCATTTACAATGTTGGGTGAAACCATATAGCCAGATACGGTAGCTGGGTGACGTGGAGTTTTCTGTGGTTCCCCTGTGAACTGGGTGAAGACGCAAATGATGCGTCCACCCAGGAACTAATCCCCGCATCTGGCTCTGACGAGGCGCTTTTAGCCTCACGGGAGGGGCCCTGCAGGGGCGGTTGCTTGACTATGGTTGATGGGCCTGCTCGATCGAACAGAATGGGAGTAGCACAACAGTAACAACAACCCTTCAGTCTGACTACGCATGACAACAACTGAGCTGAAAATTGGCTACGGATCTTTTTCAGGTGTGAGCCAACGCATTACAGGGAAGCTATTTAAAGTAGGGTTCATAGGGGTTGGTGCCAGGGTGGCTAGGCTGAAATATGGATTATACATGTTTCAGAGGTGGATGAAAAATCCAAGAGATAAGTAATACAGATGAAAAGGAAATAAAATCGAATGGGAGCAGCAAGAATAATAATAATAAAAAAAAAGTCCTCTGGTTGAAAGGAGTAAGGGAGACGACTGGGAGGCCTTCATACGATGATATAACGGGTCGGCTCCTCTGCCCGGTTGTGCAAAGTCCCTCAGCTCCCTTCCTATACTCCGAAAGGAGGATGGTTGACTGCAGGAGAAGGGTAGCTTAAGCCTGCAGCCCACCGAGTTCGCGTTCCAGATGAGCCTGGGGCCACAACATTCATTCACGGTGATGTTTGAACGTTGGTACTTGTATGATGAGCTCGTGACGATTTTGTTCAATAGAAATCCTACCCAGTCTGAAGTTGAGCTCCAGTAACCTGCTTTAAAAAAATAAACAAATTTAAAAAAAAAAAGGTAAAGTAAACGTTGGTTGAGAATTATCATCATTGTTTACTTTGCAGGAGGAACAAGGGAAGGAGAACAGAAACATCCTATATCTCATGTTTTTACTACGAATCAAAATCGGAGTAACGAGAAAGAGACGATCGTAAGAATCCGTGGTGGGCATGATCAGACACAAAGCTGTAAGCTTAGATCGTGTAAGTCAACTGCTTCGGTACGGTGACATCTTTATACAGTTTGTTGTTGGCTGCCTCCAGACGATTTGATTTAACTTCGATTTGAACAAGGTAAGGAAGGCTGTATCTAATTCCTCTTGTTCGAAGAAGTCCTAAGTTATAATGGTCTGAAAGTAGAAAGAATTAAATGAGAAGAGATAGTGAAGAAGTTGCTTTATACTGAAGAGAGCTTGACCTTGACCAGCAGAGGAGTGAGTTTGCCTGCCAGTGCTGTGATGTTGTATCAAGTTAAGCCGCTTATGCTGGGAACAACTCTAGTATTTTATTTCAGCAAATCCCAAGAGCCTGAGAGTGTTAATACTGGTACCACTAACTCCTGCATGACTGGGACAGTTCTGCTTATTTTATTCCAATCCACGTTAGATGATTGGTGAGGATGAGTCGTGGAAGCCTGAGTGTTGATATTGGGTAGCAACTCAGTTATTGTTTTCCAAGAAATGCCAGGCGATATACTGTAATTCAGCTGAGAGTGAGTAAGAGCCTGAGGGGTGTTTACCAGCCTTGTGAATTCAGTGAAGAGTTGTGTACTTGCAGTGGGCTGTGATAAAGGTGATTTGATGTATAGGAAACATGATCTTTAATTATGCAGAATTTTGACTGTACTCTATTGGCTTTTTCTTATTTTTACCTCCAGACGATTGTATTCAGATTGAGAAATCCTTCTTGCAATAGCAGCAGCTGTAGCTATTATTGTTGTTCTTGTGGTCCCAGGCTCTTCTCAACTCGAACTCCATAGACTGCAGGTTAAAGCAATCCTTCTCCTGCATTTCACAATCCACCTTTTGGGGAATTGGGATGGAAGTGAGAGATGTTTGTATATCTGTGAGGGCCTCCCTCTCCAGCATCCCCCCCACCCTCCGGAAGTGTAAGTGGTTTATCAAGATTATACGAATATTTAACCCCGAACGTTAGAAAAAAAATAAATACTATACTCTTATAGAGGCAGGAGCTGCAGGGCAATGATATGGGACTTTAATAAAGTTGTTTAAGTCTGTGAGAGTGTGTAGTGGGTGCCCCAAGACCATAATATGAGACTTCGCTAAAGTCACTAACGTTTACGGCAGTAAAACACCTCTGTCAGTGATGGACAGACGGACAGGGCTGTTGCTTGAGACTTCTTCATATCTGAAATGCTGAGCTTTTTCGACGCGGGAGGAGTAGAACCATGAACGAAAGGCCTGCATGACACAAGGGCAGTGAAATAGGAGACTTTTATGTGTGTCATGCAGGGTAATTTGTGTGTGCAGTGGTGGTGGTGGGAGGGGGGGGTCCCCCATTTATGTCACAGGGTTCCTCTTAAGTGAAATGAAGGGCTTCCATTTGTCACGGAGTGCCTCCTAAGTGTCATAAGGAGTCTAGGAAGTATAACAAGGGCATTTAAATTCCACTGGGGGTTCTGGCAATTTATTAGTTTTTTCCCGATGGTTTTATTCAGGTTAGTAATCTTACGCAGCCAGGTGGTTAACAACAAGGGCATTTAAATTCCACTGGGGGTTCTGGCAATTTATTAGTTTTTTCCCGATGGTTTTATTCAGGTTAGTAATCTTACGCAGCCAGGTGGTTAACACAAACAGACAAAAAAAAGTTGCAGTCGTCGAACCTAAAGATATTTTATTCTTGGTATTACCTGACAAACTTATTCAGCAAAGAGAAACCACAAGCATGGGTTTAGTAGGAAGAGGGTAGAGAGGAAAGGTATTTATAGTAGGTGAAAAGGTAGATGAAATATCGGGATAGGGTGTAGGTTATTACGAGGCTATTTGATGACTATTGAACATGTTGCTTCTCTATTCACGGTATCCTCCACCCTTCCCGTGGCTACGTCATTGAAGGACATTTTCTTCAGTGTACTCCCTGCCTTACCAAACCCAAGTACTAGTACAGGATATGGTCTAATGAGGACCTTCGCTTTGTTTTCAAGAGATGTGCTTCCGTGTTGACGCTGCGTGGACAGACTGTTTCGTCTGCCTGCCAACTTTCACACCCGTAATCATCTTTTCTTGTGATCGTATCTGACTACAGTGCATTGATTTTTTTTTTTTTTTTAAATCCTTGCCACTACAGCTTCTTTCAGTCCGGATGAAAAGAACATACGAGTACTATTTGAGAACGTTTTTATCATCCATCATTTAGACTCTGCGTTTTCTGTCTGTCAGGAATAATTAATGAGTGTGATCATTATTGTGTCTTTCCCCGTAAGTGAAGAAGTAAGCTTTACCTGCCGGTTTCTGTAACACCCAAGATCCAGTTGAAAATAACATTGTACGCATCTGATTTTAACCAAGGGACACGAATAACATCAGTGGTTTTTACTCACTGATGACAGTATCGTATTTATAAAAGAAGCATGAGAGTAATACAGCCAACACTACTAAAATCACCGTTTTAATTGATGACTGGTGCTTGTCCTTATCAACAACGTAGTCTGTGTGTATATATTTTTATTATTCAGCTTCCATCATCACGTCAACAGATCTGTAAGTGTCAGCAGCATTGCCGATAGAATAGTGTTCTGCAGAATTTTAACTTCACGGCAGATTATCAGATTTATTCGATGCATGTACCACATGAAATCAAAATTTGTCATGATACGCGCTACCGTTACCATATTTACTTATAGATAATGGTAGAGAAAATAAAATATCATAACCAGTATGAAATTAAAGGCAATATTTTATAACACCATACCAGCAACATTTCGGAAACATAACAGTGTTGCGGCACATCTGTTGCGGAGCACTGAATTAGAGGGTAACATTTGGAATGACAAGAAGAATGGAACACTTGTAGGTACCGAAGATATCAAGAAATAAATATCATCCATCATCCCTATCAAGTAACTCACCATGTTGTGGCTACGTCAGGCTTGTTGGAGATCGGCACATTCTTTTGCCCTCCCTCATACCAGTAGCAGCTCAGACTTCATACACGCCAGACCTGTACTACACGGCTCAGTAAATCAAGTACCTCCACCCTTGAGTTTGCTTGTCACCTACACCACAACCCACCTGTAACACCCGTAACCACCTGTACCATATCCACCCCAAACCAGTCTCTCTCATGACTCAGTGGTCCTAAGTTGCGAATGAATGTAGAACCAGAAGAATGGGGAGTGGGAGAGGGGAGAGCATAAGGAAAGGGGATCGAACCGTAACTTTACCAAACAATCATGGCCCCTCAATAACTTACTCATCAAATTGTGGCGACTATATTCGTATCTCACATGACCCTCCGACTCAGGTTTGGGAATATAATTACGTAGAATAAGAGAGAGGAACCGAACCAACCGTACGTTTACCCAGCATGCATCTTGGCACCCAGACACCCATCTCACCGTATCACACCGACAATCACCGTATCTGCCATGACTCACCGTCCCTCAGAACCGATATAACTGCACCGAGGCACCCCCGGTATACCTGGCATGCACCACCCTGATAGCACCACCAAGATTAGGCTACCCGTTGATATCTTGTCTTATCTGCACTCAGTTAGTCGTGCGTGGGAAATGAGAGAGGGTGTTTCTTGTGCTTGAGTTGGTTGTATGGGTGTGTTGTGTGTTTTGGGTGTGGATGTGTTGTGTGTTTTGGGTGTGGGTGTGTTGGTTGTTTTGGGTGTGGGTGTG
>JAGKTI010020091.1:0-16566 GCA_018397915.1 Birgus latro | reverse complement strand
TCCGTTCACTCACCATTCAAGCCCCCGGAATCCTGGCTCTATCAGATACGCCAAAAACATTCACCACGTTCTGTAGCTTCACAGAAATGTATCCGATATAGTCAATCCGGACGCTGAAGTCAATTTGGACGCTAATAATAATAATAATAATACAGTAATTAGTAGCAGTAGTAGAAGCAGCAGTTGTAGTTGTAATACTAGTCGTCGTCGTCGTTGTTGTCGTCGTAGTAGTAGTAGTGGCAGTCGTAGTAATATTGTTGTTATTTTTATTCATATTCATATTCATATTATCAGAGTAAGCTCTTGATTATCGGTACGACCACGACACGGAACATCCATTGCCCAGACGCTGTGATTTGGCTGTTCCGAACCATTTATTCTTGCATTATTTACCACTGTCTGGACAAAATGCTTGAGTCCATCCAGATGGGTAGGAATAGCCCAGTGACGTCATCGTGTCTGGTTGGTTAGTTTATCCTACATCAGCCAGAGACTCCCCTCGCCCGACGTCGGTTCCCACACAGTGATGTAAACAGTCGTTATAGCGGTACACATGGTGGTTTTTGTGGATGTCCCCTACTATTTTTGGCCTTGCTATTCCTTGCATGCCTCTTCCTAAGGTATGTGATGATGGTCCCGTCACCAGGGAAAAGGAAATCGGTAGGAGAGGCGGGAGATCCTGGGTAAGATTGATGCGGGATAGTCGAATCATGAGTGTTGACATTGATTTTATTCTAGCTTACTGTATTGTATCGTGATTTTATTCTATTTTACCATGATTTTATCCCATTTTCCATTATGTTTTGTGTCCACTGCATTTTTAGGTCAGTTTGACCAGATAGAGTAGTGTTAAATAACAACAAGTGTACCACAACTCTGTTATGTTATAGCTGGATATGATAGTCCTTGTGCAGAGGTATAAGGAAGTTTATTTACAGAGATCTTACACACAGATGCGCTCCTCACCAAAGCTTCCTTCAGACTAACTCCACATGTCCCGAAGCAAGGCTTCGGAAGGCAAGCTAGGTCAGCATTTTTTGAGCTGTAACAGTGGGGGTACACAGTGGGGGGGTACAATACTCCCCCGGGTAACTAAAATGGTGGCTTCTAACACCAGGATGCAAGCAATATGAGGGGTCTTCTGTTATAACTATGGAGGATAGGGGGTCTACTAGGAATATAAGTTAGAGTTACTCTATAGGAGATGGAGGAAGGGACATGGCCATGTGAAATAGGGAAGAAATCTAGTAATATGTAAATTAAATACTACATACATAGATATATACATAATGGAGACAGTAGTTCCTGCAAATACACATGTTGCTATAATAATAAAATTATAAGCGACATAGATATTTCAACTGTGAAGCACACAAGTATTGTTTGGATGAAGGCTATTAGATAGAGATGTTGTCCGTCTCTTTGCTGGATGTCTTTTACTTGTCGTTCTGTTATTATTTATGTGTTTGTTTTCATAATGTCACATGTGAGTAATGGTCTGTGTTAGGTATACACTTATAGTTCTTTTCATAAATATTTTCCATAATAGGGTGAGGATTGCTTGTGCTCTCATTTGTTAGTCTTGTACTTTTCTAATCGTATTTCATTTACTGTTTCAGTGTAGGTAGTATACGCTGTCATTTACTCGTATCACTGTAAGGCCTTCATTTGTTGTGGGTAATTTTTCAGTCTACAGTTATCTGATTCAGTTTGCGCAGTTAGTCACTAAATATGAGGGCACTAAGTATGGCTAGCTTCAACGTTCTGTGGAGGCTGCACTATTCCTGTTGTGATTCTGATTTCATGCAGTCTGCATTCCTCACACAACAATGCACTGCACGAACCATGAGAATGAATCTTACGACAGAAATGGTCACTGGGGGAAACACAACTGTTGGATGTACACACGAACTGCTGAAGGCTAAAGAAAACTGATCCATAATGAAATCACCGTCGTTTAGGAATGTTAACATACACAAGTTTGCGGAGGTGATGGAAATGTTATCATAGGGTAGGAAAGAAGTCATGTCGATTGGTTGGAATATGTCATTAGAGTGTTTGTGGACCGCTTGGTGGTAACGAGTGGCGTAAGTGATGATTGACTCTGATTTGATTGTACAATAGTCTGGTGATTTGTAGAGACCAGTAGCAGGTACTGAACGAACATAAGAACGAGGACACATAACGGTGACAGAGATGAGGACAGTGAAGAAGATGTATTGGACGTGGTTGATGTGAGCATGATGGACTGGTAGGTCTGGAGCCGGGACAAAGGAACAGACAGACTGTATGGAATGACTGCGAACTAAGGCAGACTGAGACGGTGTAGCGCTGTTAGGGAAATTAGCTATAAGGTGAGCAGCACAAAGACAAGACGTAGGGGTAAGGGAGGAACATTTCTCGAGGTCCGTGTAAGAGAGGAAGGCAACGGAAAGATGATCATGGGAAAGGAGGAAATATTCTGAAAGAACAGAGACTTGAAATACGGAGTTGTTGAACCGGAAAGGAAAGGGAATAATCTGGAAGAGGTTGAAAGTGATGACAGAACGTAGAAGAATATGAACAACGACATACTTGGTGAGAAGAGTGGCCTCAAGAACTGGATAGTAGAATTCTAGAGAGTAGAAGGAAAGCACTGGGGACAAATCGAATGTAGAGCGGAGCACAGAAAGAAGAGCAGAGATAGGTACTAAGTCCACAGTGACACGTCCATCAACAGCATCGACTAGGATACGAACCAAGGTAGAGACTTGAGAGAGAAGAGAGTCGATGGCTAGTTGGAGATTATCTATGTTTAGTTTGAGGTAGAGGAACTGAGAAACAATGCTGAGATTTCGGTGAAGTTGTTCAGAGTGTAAGTTACATCATTTAGGTGGGTTGTAATCTTCTGTAACATAGTGTGTTGGACCTGTAGGACTCGGCGTTGAGAATCTAGGGCCGAAGACAAATGAGCTAGATCAGGTTTGAAGCCAGAAAGGTCACGAGCTGTAGCCACGCCAAATAAGCCACTAAGAATTTCACCTCCAAAGTCAAAGAGACCTTGTTTCACACGAGAACAACCTACGGGTGTCTGAAAGGAAAATGTGTCATTGAGCTGAGTGAAATTGTCGGTGACATACTGCAATTGCCAAGAGATTGGGAGATAAAGATGGTACCAGAACTGATCCGGGTTGTGTTTCTCCATGATGGGTGAGAGTTGGATCTTGATTTTTTCCAACTGGCGTGCGAAGCAGGGTAGGGCGATGGCTACGTCGGCCAGGGGGGCAAGATCGTAGCGCAGGGAGACTACATCCTCTACCACCATTACCTTGCCTCCCGAGCTGACCAAGGCCCCAGGACGTACTCCACCATCGTCCTTACCCAACCCGGACCCTATGAGGGTCAACACTGCCAGCAGGTAGACCGCTAACATCGTACCTAAAAAATAAGGGTAAAAATCAATGGGAGAGGTCATGGAGATTCTGATGTGCAGAACGCAGCTTGGATCGATATTGACTGGTTGATGAATGAGGAGATGTGGGTGGAGAAAGCTCAGACTGAGGGATAGGTGGAGAAGGAGAAGTAGTGGTAGGTTGTGCAAGTGACTCTTCCAACACCAGGCCTCAAGGTGCATGCTTTAGACCGTCTGCATGTACCCATTTGGTATCTTTAGTTGACAATTCTTGTATGTGAAATTTGTTACCCTGCTGAGTGATCACGCGGTGGGGGCCTGTAAATTTGTCATCCAGTTTAGAGGTTCCCGTACAGGAACGAGCAAAGACTAGATCTCCAACGATGATACTGATAGATGAGGCAGATTTATGCTGGTGCTGCAAAATGTCCTCCTGAGATGAAGCCAGATTTACCCTGATATGCTGATGGATTGTCTGGAAGTTCACCATTTTCACTTTCACACAGTCATCCATGTTATAGATAGGGTCTGGCTTGGAGGATAAAAGGGAATAGGGTATGTCTTTATCGGGTCCAAATAGGGAAAAGAATGGAGACTCGGCAAATGATCCATTGATGGTACTATTGATGGAGGATGCGACTTTGGGTATCCATTCATCCCAGGATGGACTATGGGAGCCTAGACGTCTGAGGCAAGATCTTTTGACTGTGGCGCTCTACAAGGCCATTGGAAGCTGGATGGTTGGGAACGACATTTCATTTATTAATTTTATACTGGTGACAGATTTCATCCAGGAGACTATTGTTAAACTCAGTGCCATTGTCACTGAGTATGGTACGTGGGGTAGTGAATGGGCAAATTACGTGGTCTACGAAGGTACGTGCAATACTCTTCGCGAGAAGTGGTCGACTGCTACAAACAAATACTCAGTGCCTGATTCTGTAAGAGGGAGTTTTAAAAGGTCAATGGAGACTGTTTCCCACGGTCGTGACGGGATTGGGTATTGTAAGAGCGGTGCAGGTAACCCAGTCGATCCTTTGTGGCGGTGGCACGAGATGCAAGAGTCACAGTGTGCACTGATATCGCGGCACATGGTTGACCAATAGTATCTGAGGCGTGCTTGTCACAAGCATGGGATGCGTGAGGTGTATCATGAACTATGTAAAGGACAGCAGATATTAGATCAGTAGGGACAGTGAGTTGGTGTACTTCTCTATTGGGCAAATCTTTCCCTGTAAGTAATGTTTTTCTATATAAGATGTCATCTTTTAGCATGAAGTCATCTATTGGCAATGGCAGAGTAGGTAAGGTTAAGTTATCTCCCGATTCCAGGAAATAAATTACTTTGGACCATATAGGGACCTTGCGCTGAGAATTTTGAACAATCTCGGGTGTTAATGTGGTGTTCTCAGTTTCATTTGGCTGCAGTGATGTGACAGCCGCTGCTACATTGCGTGAAAGTGCGTCTGCGACTACATTAAATTTGACTGGGACATACTGAAAAGTGAGATTAAAGTCCTGGATGGTGACCGACCATCTAGCTAACCTTCCTGTGAGGTTTCGTCCTTTGAGCAAATCATATAGAGGGAGGTAGTCTGTCTGGATATGCTCTGGATAACCATATGCTTTATCTCCGAAATGTTTCAGGGACCAGACCACTGCTTAAGCTTCAAGATCTGTGACACTGTAATTACGTTCAGCGGACATAAGGGTGCGAGCAGCATACGGTATTACACGCTTCCTTTATACTTGATCGAGTTGCATCAAAACTGCACCAAGTCCTGTCCCTGAGGCATCTGTGCATAGAAGGAAGGGTTTTGTATAATCGGGAAATGCTAAAACTGGGGCATTTATAAGAGCTGTTCTGAGTGTTTGGAAGGCTTGTGACTGATCTTGAGTCCAAACGAAAGGTACATTTTTCTTGAGTAAGTGAGTCAGAGGAGCGGCAATCTTTGCATAGCCCTTAATGAATCTGCGATAGTAATCACTCAGTCCCAGAAAACNGTAATGTTAGTACATCCACTCCTTCTATAAACAGAGACCTTGGAAAACTCATGCGGTAACAAAATTGTGCACGTATTCGTTACCGCACGCCTCGTCTCCTCGTATTGGAGAAGATCATTCAAACTCCGTGAGGTAGCTAACTGAGACGTGTCTGAGTCGACTATGGTGCTGTCGTTAGAGGGGTTTGTAAGATCCATTATGGAGTGGTTAAAGGGAGTATCATCAGATGTTGAGGAATTTACTTCTTTGTTCTCAAACAGTGGTGGATTTATCTCTTTACTCTGAGATGATGATGATGGCGAGTATTGCTGTGTACTCTTAGGCAGTGCTGGGGTCAGGGGGAACTGAATGACTTGAGTTTATTTGAGTAAGTACAGGACAGGGATATTCCATGCTGTATATTGGGAACCCAGAAATGTTTATAACCACAGGCAGGTAATAATGCAATGGAGTATTGGACCATGGTGGGTAAACCAATGAGGGCATCTGCTGGATATTTTAGCTCATTAGTAATATGAAATTCTAATGAGAAAGGGGTCAAGGCTCTGTCGAGTTGTGACTCTTCCCTTGACCTTAAACTCTGAGCCATCTACACTGCATAGGCGAATGTCAGGCAGCTCAAGGAAGCTGACCTTTTTGTTTGTTCCCCTAATGATGTTTAAAGAGGTATCAAAGATCAAATTTACCATAGAGCCTGTGTCCATGAAGAACGATGTTTGGGTTTCGTTACTCCATCCTAGAATGACCAAGTCTGAGGAAGTTATAGGCCTTACATAGCGAATAGGGAGTTGATGTTCTGTTGCTACGTTATATCGTTCTGATACGGGCGCATCACTTCCCCTGACTGGCGGCGGTTTAGGTAACGACATTCTTCAGTAGTGTGAGTCGTAGTGGTCTTATGATTCTTGCAGTTAGGACGACGTGATAGCGAAGGCATACGCTGTCTGTCTTGTGAGTGATGTCGTCTTTGTTTACGGTCGCAACTGGATTCTCGATGCCCGGTGTTACAAAAGTGACAGCACACAACCGAGGATTGTTTGCTCCGTCGGATATTAGACTGATTACGACCGGCGGTTGGTGACCAGTGCCATGAAGGAGAACGGATTTCCCCCTGTAATGGGATGCGAACATGGGTAGTCTGATGAAGTTGTAGTGGTGTGGCAGACCTGCGAGACCGAGGGGCGATTTGTGGCCTGACGCATGCAGTTTGAGCCTGTTCTCTCTTGGATGGTCTTGGAGACCTGAGCAACTTTATTTCCTGGATTGAAAACTATCTCTAGGGCTATTTCTCTGCCTGGGATCTAGCCAATGTTAAAATCTCAGGTAACCTAGCAAATCTCGAAAGTTTTTGAGTGAAAGCATAGGAGTTCCATCAACATCTACCCATTTTGAGTGTATTAACAATTGTCACATCTCACTAGTATATTCCTTTCAATATATGGTGAGTGTTTGGGCGTTGGCTTTTCTGGGGGTTCCCCAATGTGCGACTCTGCCAAATCTCGGCCAACACGCATCACTCCGTCTTATAATTATATCATTTATTTACTGCTTCTGAATTAATTGGTATATATTTACTACTTTAATAAGGCTATATAGTGTTATGAATGTATCTTTCTTTTTATGATAACAATGATTCTGTATAAATACAACAATACTTGGCAGAGTTGCTGTCCGACGTTGCTTTTCTCCGAGCTTGGGGACAGTTGACATGGTCAGGGACGACCATGCTAAGAGAGAGAGAGAAAGAGGGAGAGAGAGAGAGAGGAGGGGGGGCTTCTCGAATTCGAATATCATCATACAGTACAGTATAGGTTTATCAACAAAAAATGTATAGAATTCCTTTTATTATGCAGACAGACAGACAGACAGACTGACTGACAGAGAGGCTTCTCCAGTTCGAATAATTCATCAGACTGTATAACCTTATTATATAAATAAATCTACACCTTATTTGTAACGTTCCTTTTATTATGCAGGTATTATGTAGTTCATGTTTGATTTCGCTACCTTTGCACTACACTCAGGTGTTTTGGTGAACGATGTTTTTCTTATGACCACGTGCTTCTCTCTTTCTCTTTCCACATTACACATTACAAAACCTATCATTTTTTTGAGAAATTCAGTATATTTCACCACTAAAAGTACATTCAGGGGTTACATGGTTCACCTTTGATTTCGCTAGGTCAGGTGTAAACAGACGACATCTTTCTTACAAGCACGTGGTTCACTCTTTCTCTTTCCACATAACACATTACAAATCTATCATTTTTTAAGAAATACAGTCTATTTCACCACTAAAAGTACATGCAGGTGTTATTTAGTTCACATTTCATTTCGCTACCTTTGCGCTACACTCATATGTTTAGGTGATGATGTTTTTCTTACGAGGACTTGGTTCTCTCTTTCTCATTACACATTACAAAATCTATATTTTTTTCAGCAATACGGTCTATTTCACCACTAAAAGTACATTCAGGTGTTACGTAGTTCACATTTCATTTCGCTACCTTTGCGCTACACTCACGTGTTTACGTGACAATGTTTTTCATGCAAGTACGTGCTTCACTCTTTCTCTTTCCAGACTACACATTACAAAATCTATCACACACTTATAGTTCAGAACAACACTACATGAGCGTGCTCTGTAGGTCACCTGTACAATAACTCAGGTATCACATACGATATTTTCTGACAGGCACGTGTTGCAGTGTTTACATTGTTCCACACAAGCATACGCAGAACATATCACTATAATAATCGTATATTATACCACACAAGAAGCATAAGGAATATTTTTATAACAATAAAATAAAATATCTCTAAATCTCCTCTATTTTCACCCTGTCATGGCAACAGCATGCCGTGACTGCACGGCATATGTGACTCATGCCCTAGCCAATTTTTTGTCACTTACACTTGTTGCATTGTACTTCTTTTTATTGCACAACAATATTATCACACATATAGCAGCATAAAACAATGATTTCATACACACCTTGGCAATTATTCCATTCATTACTACACTGTGTCATAAGGCAGTTTTCCGCCTTCCCAAGTATAAAGCTGGTGCACATTTTACCATATCCTTGCTCACTAGCTCTTGTACAATATGTTCACATGAATCACTGTCACTATTTCAATGGCTGACTACTCACATTTGGTGCAGGGCAAAGGAAGGGTTGTTGTAGGGACACGACAAATATCTTCGTTGGGCCAACAGCTGATAACCACCAGGAACGAATCACAAACACCTATTTCTCTAATGCAAACACCAAATCTAATCACAATATTGGCCAAAAAGTCGAAACAGGCACTACTGGTATGGTGGATGACGATGCACGCCCGGGACGGGGGAATAGGGGAGGATTCAAAGGGACAGAACTGCACGGTACCTTCTCCCCTGACAGCCAGTGTGGTACAAATCAACCTGGCAGCTCTGTCCCCTTTTGTGGGTCCCAGAGTTGTCAACTCATTACTTTTGATGAGAGCCAGGCAAGCTATGACGCCTCCAAAAATGACACCGATCAACCAAAAACCTTATTCTTGGTATAATTTTTTAGCCCATTATGACGCGTTTGTCGTCATCGTGCATTTACCTGGAAAGACCCATATGATGCCTAACTCTTCATCGTGCACGAAAGGGTTAACTCCTTTGCTAGCAGGGATCTCCAGTAAGGTAAACAAAAGCTTCCAATGAAAGACAAAATAAACGACAGAAAGACGGCCCTCGTACTGAAAGAGATAAGCATAGCAAATTATATAGTCCAGATGTGGATGAACCACCCAATCATTGACATTATTGAACATTTTCCCAACTAATTTGACAGTTCACGTCTTCAGCTTAAGGTCGTCGTCATTTATAGTTAATTCTTGGAACCACAAAAAGATTACTCATCTTATAAAAGTTCTTTTGTAGTGGATGAATTAGTAAAAACTATATCTAACCCTTCCCAAAACACTAATATAATGCAAACGACATCAATGCATTGAATGGAATATCTGCCACATAATACAGAACACATTTTACTGGAATTAAAAATCTTTTTCACATAATCTATAAAAACCACTTTTGTGCTTAATCTTTTTTCCTTAATGCCTTCTGATTTAGATATTTTTTCTCTAACTATCAGGTTATTTCATTTAACTTGAAAGTCCTCCCCTCCTTCGTGGCGACGGAAATAATGAAGAATATACTGACAGACTGTCTACTAAGCTGAACAGAATCGATTGTCGATTCAACAAACTTTCAAGAGTGTCATCTTACTGAAGGAGAGTGTTGATTTTTCACCTAACTGAATAAATGATTTACTTATTTCAGCAAGAAAAAAAAAAGGAAAATCAAAACTGCTGTGCATTGATAAGGAACATATACAGATGCAGACAATGAAAACAGTAACTGCTATTATATTTTTATGTCTTTTCTGATTCCCTTCTTGTCATCACAAGAAACAGTTCCTCAATTTTCAGTGTTATACAAGATAGGCTGTAGTTTAATCTAATCCAGGTTGTGCAAATTATCCTGAACCAGGGCCAGTTACATTATAACAGATTATAACCAGGGTCAGGTTATCATAGTGAACAACCTTCTAACTTTGTTGAACCATGAGATCTGTGGTTCCAGAGACTACTTACTAGTACTATGTTAGTTATCAGTCACTGGAAAACAGCAAGTCAGGATAGGGTACAAACCATCGAGGGAATATCGTACGAGTAACATTTTCAAGTTTTGGGATTTACATAAAAGGATAATTATTCTTATCACTTGGGCACGTTATGTTTACTGCTGAAATATTAGTATGCTTGCATGCACTGATCAACGACATTCAGTAGCAGACTTGATACATATCCGGTTTATCAGTAAAATGGCTCCTGTAGAGGGAGTTGAGCTTTAGAGGCTTAGAGATTTGTGACTTCCTTCCCTAATGAATCACAAGGTGATGACTAACCCATTACACCGGTGTGAAATTTGTTACAATTCCACAAAACCCACACAGGTACATGACGTAAATAGACTTCTTACGACTTAGATCAGCCCTGCCACTTTTCTGTACTGATAAGATCGGTACCGGTAGATCGATCGACAGATAACTTATTCCACATCAGCATTGTATTATACGAAGGGTTTTTGTAAACACGAGATGTCCAGAACTAATAAATTAAGATTGCTACTTATAATATGATCCTGTAGTAACATACGCAAAAAATATAATATCCTTCTAGGGCTCTGAGGCAGAAATAATGGAAAAACTGTAACAGAACCGATGCCAGTATTAAACACACACACACACACTCACACACACACACACACACACACACACACACACACAATACATTTAAGCTTGGGTAAACTTCTCTCTTAAAGTAAGACCATTTTCTAAGACATATATCTCCTGCGCATTCAGTATCCTCACAAGTAGTTACATCATGCAATTATATATCGCTCAGCAGGAACTTAGGGAACCGGGTTTATGCTACTTAGTTCACACATTTAATGTGAGTCATCATTTGCTCGCACCTGAGTGATTTTATGTTTTTTTTTTTTTTGGTCCGAATCTGGGCATAAACTTCATAGTTTGTTTCCGGAGACCCATCAGTTCTTAAGTGTACTCTGCACCTCCACATGCCACCCACTTGCATTAACGCCCACCGTATGTATTGAATACATGCTGGAGCTGTCTCATACAGGACTAATATACTGGTATTAACATGAGTATTTTTACATGGGGTTTACAGCAGATCAGAAAAATTAAAAAGAAATTCAGATCCTTATACTATTCTCTGCCCCAGCCAGGATGCAAACCTGGGTCCATTAGGACTGCAGGCTGTTTCTCTATCGTCTCGGCCACCGCCTGCCCACAACCCCCAAACTTTCCTCGGTTGCCTTGCAGGCCACATCCAATCGTAATACTTTCACCAGTAGACCGCCAGACTTTTATGCGATTGTTTGGACTACGCAAAATCATTTGGGTTGTCAGTCAGTCTAGTGTCACGTGAAGACAGCGTTACACAGTGTGTAGTTGGTGGGCAATATAATTTATTAGAGGTGCAAAAACATGTAGGCTAACATGGCAGTTTTGAAGGATACAGTGGACATGCAGACGTAGGTAGAATTGACCAAAATGGCAGCAGAGCAGTAAGAGAGAGTACAGTAATTCTTGTCAGTGCGACTGGTTAAAGCAAAGATTTCCATGAGAAGAAGAACTCAAAAGTATATTACGCTCCTGTATGAGACAGTACCTTCCTGCTTGCTGCATATGTAAATGTGTGTATTATTAACTCGTCATGTCCTGACCGATTTCCTACCTCCGATACCCTCCAGTCCTGAGCAATTTCGGATTTTGTTTTTTTTTGGCTCAAACCTTCGCTTTTGGTGAGAAACACTGAAAATTCATAGAGAAATACCCTCCTGAGCTTATAAATGTTGCTACCGGTGATAAGGTAGCCTTAACTTTTGTTCTCTCTCAGGGTATCTGGCCTCAAAGAGAACGAACTATGGGAGGGTAAACTAATTCAAGCCACTTTGAATTACGGATTTATTTATTTATTTGGTACAAATTTATGTGTAGTACAAGACTATATTGGTTTTCACACAATTATATAGGCAATAGAAACACTGTTCAGTCACCAAACACATCCACATACGGCACCTTCCTTTACGACATTACCACCTCATCACTTCTGTTAATTTCTTGCTCTAGCTTCTTTATTTCTTTGTCCTCCACCCCAGGAATCACTTTCACCATGAATTTCGTCTTTGGAGAGACTGTGGCGTGACGTGTCTTTACTGGCCAGGTCACTGCTAACAGGTGAATTGCAGAGTATGGGGGGGAGGGGGGGAGGGAGGTCAGATGAGGCCAGCCAGTATCCCCACTTGACAGCAGATAGAGGAAGGTCTCCCACATATGCCTACCAAAAATCACCCGTGAAACTTGAGAAATGTGCAAATGACTGACCTTGCAATTGCATAACGTACGGATATGTCGATGAGTCTAACTGCGACAAAACATTGTGACGTACCCATACGACAACGAGACCCCTCGGGTTAAGTGTGCTTAAATGATTTATACTCTCTGTGGAGAGAGGTAGCCAGAATTAGTTCGTTGTATAACAAACAGTTTTTTTTGGGGGGGGGGCAGGAAAATCATTGTTCATAATTACATTTCAGCGTTCTATGACCGTTATTTTATCTGGCAATTTTTCAGGAAAAGTATTGAAATTTTTTATTGGAAAAATGAGAAAAAAAAGTGCAGGGTTCTGTATCCGTTTTCTCTGAGTGGAGAATATTGATTTTTCACAAACTCAGTGTCATTCAGTCAATATGACATTGGGTCGAAGTGGATGACTTGACACTGAATTGGCCAATTATCTGTTTTTCCACAAAAACCATGATGTCACGACCTCACAAATTATTACCGATTCGTAATATCAGACCGACATGTTAGAAAAGTATTTCTTCACATGATCTGGATTTGTTTTGAAATACTTTCTTTTTGGTCTTGAATATATAGTAAGAATTTAACACTTACCTGTCGAACACACACACACACACACACACACACACACACACACACACACACACAAGTATCAGCTGTGTGAGGGCATTTTTACCTGTTGGTAGCTCTGTATTCCTTTGTCCGATTTAACGTGAATTGTAAGTGACATGTCCCGTTGTGTGTTTTACATAAATATTTTGCATAAATTAACTAAAAGAATACTCGATTAATATCTATTATGCATAAAATTTTGGAGCAAGCGTAACTAGATACACAAATGAGACTTTATTCATTTGCTTTTACATGACAGCATACATGAGCTGGACTATGGGTGTGTGGCTTAAAATATTCCTCCAAATACCATACTATTTATACTGAAGACTCTATAGACTAAAGAAAGAATGATAACAACATTGATCAGTTCTCATGGAAGGCATTTACTGTTATTTCTAAGGTAAGTGTGCTGTTTTTGTTCTCGTCACGTTGTTTATTCATCCCGGAAAACAAAATGTCAACCCAAGCCAAATGCGGCAGAGCAGAGCATGTTCTGCGTCGTCGCTCTGTGCCTGGCGCTGATGTATAAAAGTGAGATGATCGGGAAGACACTCAGTAGGGAAGGTATCCCAGTGATGAAAGTTTCTGCTGTTTGGAAACCTTACGAAGACAAGGTAGGGCCTGCCATGCCCTTCAAGAGGTCTGTTAATATTTCGTGTTTATTTTTTACTGTTCCAACATCTCTCTCTCTCTCTCTACACATACACACACACCCTGAAATGACGGTTGGCTGCATTATTAACTTTACGTCGCCAAAATACTATTACTCAGTTTAACGTGATATTATCATCTGATCCTAGTGAAATTATTAGTGTATTATTTATGTTGCCGGTTACCTGGCTGTATGTGCAACTAGTATTAATATAACAGACTGGAAGCTAACCTAGGTAGTTAGCAGCGAACCTAGTTAGTTCATCGTTAACATATTCCCAAACATATACGCAATACGCAGGTCTGCAGTGAGGAATCATGTCTGCTATACATCAGCTTCAAATTTCTAGTTAGACAATGTTGATTGTTATACCGTTTACTCTGGTCACTTCACCTCTCTCTCTCGCTACAGATCGTTGACCGCAACTCTCAACTCTCCTCCCCAGATATCAGTCCATTCCACTCTGTGTTGCTCCATACCCGCCTCACCTCCTCCTAGATATGCGAGACTCTGTACTTCGAAGCCCCTGTCTCTTTCATACCATCATTCCACCTTCTCTTTGGTGTCCCTGTTCCGTCATTCTTTGTACCTTAAATTTTTCTTATTTCTTTGGTAGTCTCTCATCACTCTTCTCACAAGGCCCCTGTCAGCCAAAGGCCTGTATTCTTGTCGATTATGGAAGACATCTTTGATTTGGCGATGTACTTTTGGATATGGCTAGTTAATATCCATTCCTATGTTATTTATGATGATTATGGTGTTATTTCAGTGATTTAACTCGCCGAGTCCCACCAACGTACGATGCACTTTGCTACTTTTTTCTGCGGACAGACCCAACGACGTGCATGGTACGTTACTCAATTGCAAGGCCCATTGTGTGCACATTATTCAACATTCGCAGGTGATTTTTGGTAGCTATATGTGGGAGACCTTCCTCTACCTGCTCTCAAGCGAGGATACAGCCTGGCCCCACCTAACCCCCCTTCCCCCCCTCCCCCCCACACTGGGCAATTCACATGTTAACAGCAACCTAGCCAGTAAAGGTATGTTGCCCAACGGTCTCTCCAATGACGAAATTCATGGTGAAAGTGATTCCTGAGGTGCAGGACAAAGAAACAAAGAAGCTAGAGGCAGAATCAAACAGAAGTGATGAGGTGGTAATGTCGTAAAGGAAGGTGCCATATACTGGGGTTTTGGGTGAGTGAACAGTACTTATAAACGTCTATATTATTGTGTGAACAATACTTATAAACGCCTATATTATTGTGTGAAAGCCAATATAGACTTGTACTACACATAAATTCGTACCAAATAAATGAAATAAATACGTAATTTCAAGTAGCTTGAATTAGTTAACCGTTCTATAGTTCGTTTTCTTTAGCCATGTACCCTGAAAAAGAAGGAAAACGTAAGGTTGCTGTATCAACGTTTTTTCCTCAGAAACGCGATTTCTCTATGAATTTTCGATGTTTCTCACCAAAAGCGAAGGTTTCAGCCAAAAAACAAAAAGTCGAACATCGGTCGGGACCTGGGGGTAGGCTGGGTAAAAAACCGAAGTTTATATTGGTTTTCACACAATAATATAGGCATTTATAAGTATTGTTCACTCACCCAAAACCCCAGTGTTTGGAACCTTCCTTTACGACATTACCACCTCATCACTTCTGTTTGTTTCTACCTCTATTTTCTTTGTTTTTTTGTCCTGCACCTCAGGAATCATTTTCACCATGAATTTCGTCATTGGAGAGGCT
Organism: Birgus latro; assembly: GCA_018397915.1. Taxonomy (NCBI): domain Eukaryota; kingdom Metazoa; phylum Arthropoda; class Malacostraca; order Decapoda; family Coenobitidae; genus Birgus; species Birgus latro. The sequence goes on along the minus strand of JAGKTI010020091.1, from coordinate 1,221 downwards.
GTGGGGCAATATACCTTTACTGGCTAGCTTACTGTTAACATGTGAATTGTCCAGTGTGGGGGGAGGGGGGAAGGGGGGTTAGGTAAAGCCATGCAGTATCCCCGCTTGAGAGCAGGTAGAGGAAGGTCTCCCACATATGCCTGCCAAAAATCACCCGCGAATGTTGAAAAATATGCATATTAGTACAGTTGTACTGAACTGGAATAGGCAACATTCATGGTGTCATTCCTTTCCCTGTAACACTATAGCCCGTTTTCTCGTCGGTTAGGGAAGCTCACTAACACCTCATCTAAGCGATATATTTTGCATATTACTGCTGTTGTCATCTTGTAAGTCATTTAACCCGTCCAGTCCCAACCGGGACGGGTTAACCGACGAGAATACAGATACAATACGATAAGTGTGGAATAGCGAAAAGAATTACGTGGTGGAAAAGGAAAATAAATAAAAATAAATAAATAAATAATGGTAGTTAATAAGAAAACATAGGAACTTTGATTTTTCAGATATACGAATAGATATTTTTCACAATATGATCTTGAAATCTCCAGACGATTTTATTGAGGTTGGGAGGAAAAAATCTGAAGTTGAACTTGGGCAGTCAGATGCATCTTTTATGAACCCCTTGAATAAGAGAAATTGAGTTTATTATTTCGTAGTAACCAGGTTAATAATCTTGACGGTTTTATGCAGGTTGTACTAAACTAGATGTGATTTTCATTAAGCTCTTCAATAAATGTCCTTCGTACTTTCAGTAAAATTGTTTCGTGATTGCCTGATGAACTTGAAAAAGACATCATCGGACTCTTTTGTAAGTTTTAGTGTTTAGTGCTTTTAATGTTTTAGTTTTATTTGTTTTACTTTATCGTATCGTCTGCTTCATGCTTTCCAGTCCCACATGATGCAGATGCACCGCCATTTTTTAATTTGGTTGATCAATTAATCACTCATTCCTAACAGCACCAGACGATTTCATTAAGTACTGGGAGTGGTTTCCCAAACTACGTTGACTAGATATACGAGTAAAAAATTATTTGGATAGAACACAAATGCACTGAAAGGCCGTCATCGGACATGAGACAAACAGTATTTTATGGAAGGCCTGCCCGCATTCTGCATGCACAAAGATTTTCGTCATCATCATCATATGTACCTGTTTTCCCTCCCTATGATGGGATGTTGTTAGGATCCATACAGCATTAAACAAATATATATATATAT
>JAGKTI010020090.1:0-16567 GCA_018397915.1 Birgus latro | reverse complement strand
TCTCTCTCTCTCTCTCTCTCTCACACACACATACACACACACACACGCACACGCCTGATCGCATATACTTGTGAGCTTGTTTTTCTACGCCCGTGCGTGTGTTTGTTTGCGAATGTTCTGTGCGCGTGTTTGTGAGCCTGTGTTTGTGCACGTGTGCTCGATTCCGTTTTTGTGTGCACATGTTGGTGCGTGTGTGTTTGTTTACTACTGCGCTGGTGCGCGTGTGCTAGTGCCCATCAGTTAGTTAGGTGTGTTTGTGTGCATGGGTTTTGGCCCCTGTGTTTGTGTGTGTGTGTGTGCTGATGAACGTGTGTTTGTATACATGAGATTCAGTGGGTCTGTTTGTGAGCATGAGATTGTGCACGTGTTTACATGTGTTGTGCATCTGCCTTTTTTGTTTACCTGTGTTTGTGCGCCTGTTTTTATTCGCGAGTGTTTGTAATTCATTTGACTACTCCATGGAACACTGAGAATGTTTTTATATCTAACACTAAACAATAATTACTTGTTTTCCAATTTTATCTAGAAATTTTTTGTATTTTAGTAAAGGCTAAATATTAGTCATGGTAAAAATTATCATTTTAACTTCAAAAAGCCGTGAATATCGCGTTATGTATTACGCATTTAATTTTGTGGCTCATATATTATCGAAGATTTTCTTATCTTCTACCTGACAAAGTCAGAGGAGGGTGGTGCCATCGCTGGGATCATTACCTGTCCGTCCGCAGAGTTGGGCTACATGGCGACTTGCCTGGCATACAGATATCGTTTCCGGGCCAGAACTCAGAAAATATTCATTACAGAGTCATGAAATTTCTCAGTATATGTTTCATATAGTGAACTGGTGCCTTTTGATAGGTAGAATACTGTGTCTTAAATAGTATTTTTTTTTATATATATAATTGAGAGAGAGATTTCAATGCGACCTGATCACGGAATCTGAAGGGACCAGGTTGTGCGTCCTCAAAGCGTTCTCCTTACGACCACCTTTAAAAGAAAAGATTAACTAGGGAGAGGTGAGGACCATTATGCGTTTGGTTAGGTGTGCAGGGAGGTGGGAGGTATATGCTTCGTCAGATGGAGAGTTGCAACAGCGTAGCGTTGCCTATGTTTTATTGTACTGTATGTTATTTTAAGAAAATTGATAATCTAGAAAGTGTACGAGACGTTCTGGAAATAATGAATGGAGATTAAAGGGTGGCCACCACCTGAGGATCAAGAGCGTGACGCAGAAGGACGATGGGAAGTGCATATCTCATGTCAAATCCACGACCACCACCTCACCATACCCATCTGGGTAGGTCATATGACTCAGGGCAAACACAAACAGAACAAATAACACAAAGACATTTACGGAAATGGAATTAATTACGAGTATATATTATTTCACTCATAAGTTCAAAAACCGATACTTATACAGATTAGGAAGGGAAATCATAAAGAAAGCCATGTCGATGGAATGGTTGTCATAGCTACATGACACCAGCAGGAAGAAAGATCAGAGCAAGGCTTTGGAGGAAAGTTCTTTTCATTTGAATGAAGTCATTTGACCACACTTAAGTATAGTATATATATCTATTTGCCCTCTACAAGATGAAACCTCTTGTTGAATCCACAGAGCCTCTTACTAACGATAAATGGGCCATTAGTTGTCCTGGTGAATATTTCAGGAGGCTTGACAAAAACACCTCAGTCATAATGGAGTCAATGGAGGCAGTCTTCCTAATGGTACTGCTAATGAGGTAGAAAGCAACTGTTCCTTGAATACAGTTACACCTGAGTAATTTACATTTCAGTTTTTTATACGCGCCCGAGACTACGTTATTTTAGAATTTCATGTGGCGAGAGCGAGAGTTTCATGCGATTTTATTATTATGACTCCGCACGCCTAAGGTGGAGGTGGCATTAAGCGATTGGTCTGTCCATCTGTGCATGCGTGCGTGCTTGAGTAAGTGCAGCAGTAACACACTTACGGGTGCAATATCTTCTTATCCTGTAGACGGGTTTCCATCAAGCTTTTGTCGGTGATGCAGAATATGGAGATGATGAACTGATTAGGCCAGCGTTGTCAAGGGGTCAACAGTCAAGGTCATATGGGATTGACTTTGTTTTTCATTATTGGTGCGACATCTTATGAACCCCTAAACGGATTTCGACCAGACTTCTGTCAGTGATAGAGCGTGAAGAGACAATGAACTATTACGGTTAGCAAGGTCAAGGGATCAAAGGTCAAGGTCATTCAACTTAGTTTATCCTTAGGGACAAGATTACTTCTGAACCCCTGGCCAGATTTCAACCAAACTTTTGTCAGTGATTCACTATGAACTGATCGGGTAAACAAAGTCAAGGGGTCAAAGGTCAAGGGCTCGATATCTTCAGAGCCCCATCGACGGATTTCAACCAAGTTTTGTCAGAGACATAGTATGAAGAGTATGAAGGTATGATAAACTGATTAAGTCAGCAAGGTCAAGAGGTTAAAGGTCAAGGTTATATGGGAGTGGATATGATACCACCTGAACCCCTCGACGGATTTTGTTAATACCTTGTCAGTGATACAGTATGAAGGTACAATGAATTGATTAGGTCAGAAAAGTTAGTGGTCAATGGTAAAGGTCATATGGGTGTAGGCGCGATATCTCCTGCACCCCTTGACAGAATTGGACTAAACTTTTGTCAGTTGTACAGCATGAAAGGACAATGAACTTATTAGGACAGTAAGGTCAAGGGGTTAAAGGTCAAGGTCATGAGTGTAGGCACAATATATTCCGAATCCCCGCACAGATTTCGACCAAACTTTTGTCAGTGGTACAGTATGAAGGGATGATAAATTGATTAGGTCACCATGATTAAGGGGTAAAGTATCAAGATCATGTGGGTGTGGGTGCGATATCTCCTGAAACCCACGACGGATTTTGACCATGCTTTCGTCAGTGAGGAAGTATGAAGGGACGATAAACTGAATAGGCCAATAAGATCAAGGGGTCAAAGGTGAAGGTCATATGGGTGTGGGCACAATATCCTTCGAAATCCTTGACAGATTTCGACCAAACTTGTCTCAGTGATACAGCATGAAGGGACGACGAACTGGTTAGGTCAGCTAGGTCAAGGAATCAAGGGCAAAACGTCATGTGTGTGTGGTCGAGATACCCTTAACGGATTTCAACCATACGTTTGTCAGTGATACAGTATGAAGAGACGATAAACTGATTAGGACCGCAAGGTCAAGTGGTCAAAGGTCAAGGTCATATGGATGTTGGCAGTTCCCAATGGATTTCTACTAAACCTTTGTCAGTGATACAGTATGAAGGGGAGATGAAGTGATTAAGTTAAGAGGGTCAAGGGGTCAAAGGTCAATGTCATATGGGTGTGGGCACAATACTTCCTAAAATTCTCAATGGACTTTGACCAAACTTTTGTCAGTGATACAGAATGAAGGAGTGATAAAATGAGTTGGCCAGGATGGTCAAGGGGTCAAATGTCAATGTCATACAGATATGGGCGCGATAGCTCCTGAAATTCTCAACCACTTTTGACCAAACTTGTGTCACCTATACAGTACGAAGGTATGATGAACTGATTAGCTCTGGAAGGTCGAGGGGTCAAAGGTCAATTGGGTGTGAGCGCGATACCTCCTGAACTCCTCAACAGTTTTCGACCAAATTTTTGTCAGTGATACAATATGATAGGAAGATGAACTGATTAGGCCAACAAGGTCAAGGGATGAAAGGTCAAGACCATTTGACTTAGTGTAATGTCGTGGGCACGAACTCCTCAAAGGATTTCGACCAAACTTTTGTCAGTGATACAGCATGAAGGGATGATTAACTAATTAGGTCAGCAAGGTCGACGGTTCAAAGGTCAAGGTCATATGGGTGTAGGTGCAATATATCCTGAACCCCATGTTGGATTTCGATCAAACATTTGTCAGTGACACAAAATGAAGGGACAATGAGCTAATAAGTCAACAAGGTCATGTGGTCATATGCCATTGTCATATGAGTTTAGGAGCAATATCTCCTGAACCCCTCAACAGATTTCGGCCAAACTTTTTTTTAGTGATTCAGTAATAAGATACGATGATTTTTTTTTTTTTTATATCAGCAAGGTCAAGGGGTCAAAGGTCAAGATCATTCAACTAAGTTCACCTGGGCGTGATTTTTCCTGAACCCCTTGACAACTTTTGACAAAACTTTTGTCGGTGATAACGCATAAAGGGATGATAAACTTTTCAGCAAGGTAAAGGATTCAGAGGTCAAGGTCATATGGGGCTGAGCGCAATACCTCCTGAACCTCTCGACGGATGTCGACCAAACGTTTCTCCCTGATAGAGTATGAAGGGATGATGAACTGGTTAGGTCAGCAAGGTCAAGGGGTCAAAGGTCATTTTCATAATAGCTTTGGCGAAATATGTTCTGAACTCCTCAACAGATTCGACCAAACTTTTGCCTGTGACTCAGTATGAAAGGACTATCAGCTGATTACGTGAGCAAGGTGAATGGGTCAAAGGTCAAATTCATATTGGTGTGGTCGCGATGTCTCCTGAACCCCTCGATGGATTTCAACAAAACTTTTGTCAGTGATACAGTATGAAGAGGCGATGAACCGATAAGCTCAGCAAGATCAAGGGGTCAAAGATTAAGGTCAAATGGATTGTGTTACGAAAATATCCTGAAGCTCTCAAAAGATTTCGACCAAGCTTTTGTCAGCGATACAGTATAAAGGAATGACGAAATTATTCGGCCAGCAAGTTCAAGAGGTCAAAGGTCAAGGTCGAATTGGTGTGGGTACGATATCTCCTGAATCCCTGAATGGATTTTGACCAAACTTTCTTTTGTGATAGAGTACTAAGGGACGATGAACTGATTAATAAAGCAAGATCAAGGGATCAAAGATCAAGGTCATATGGGTGTCAGCGTGATATCTCCTATACCTCTGGAAGGATTTCAAGCAAACTTTTGACAGAAATACAGTATGAAGGGACGATGAACTGATTTTGTCAGCAAGGTCAACGGCAACAGGCCAAGGTCATATACATGTGTGCACAATATGTCTTGAACCTTTCGACCGATTTCAACCAAGCTTTTGTCAGTGATAAAGTATGAAGGGAAAGTGCACTTATTAGGTCAGCAAGGTTTAGGTGCAAATGTGAAGGTCTCGTTTTAAACCCAGGATGAACCCTGTCATAGAGGTTGTATGGCGAGACCGTGCACAACGCTTAGCGGAGGCATACAAAGCAATGCTTTGCGTCGACAGCTTGGGGCCCGAATTGTCGGCATTTTATTATTATATACTTCTTATTTTATTTCGTTCTTTCTCACCTGTAAGGAAGAGAAAGCAAGAGAAGTTCCATTCAGCTTGACGGACGATGAGCGACTTGTGAGACCACATGTTTGATTGCTGCTGACATGTTATTGTGTTGCGATGTTTTGTGTTCTGGTGGTTAATTTGTAAGAGGTGATTGTTGAATTATGCCGTAATTTATTAAAAAAAAAAAATACCCCTGTCCTGTTGTTTCGTCATTCAGAGACATCGCCTTGTTGTCTGGAACTGTAAAAAGTCATGGCAGATTTAAATGTTTGTGTTATCTTTAAGCTGCCGTCTGGTTGGACTCATGTTTGATTCGTGTACTGCTTTATTGACCCTGTTTATAACTCCACTGTTAGACGTATGCATAGTGTGGAGATTGTTATAACAATATATTTAGAATCGTCTTTTCACAAAGGGCCACCAAGAGCCATTTTATTTTCTCTTGTATGTTTGTTTTGTCATTTTGACGTCGACGTACAGTACACACATAACATTAAAGAATATCAACGTCTTGTCTACAGAAAAAATAATAATAATAATGATTTATGTGCAAGATTTGGTATTTTGACCGAGAGCCACTGAGAGCCACCTAACCTGGACGGTCTGTTCACCGAGGGCCTCCGACAGCCACAAAAACTAACCTAACCTTGCTTCTCCAGTCGCCCTCGGTGTCTCTGGTGTCTCTCGGTGGCCATCGGTGTAAAGACTCACCGTGTATTAATACACTTTTATATTTCCGTAGGTGGGAAAATGGTCAAGTATGTGTCGGCAAAATAGGTAGAAGTCGTCATGAATGTTTCTTCTTAGGCAGTTGACGCATGAGAGAGAGAGAGAGAGAGAGAGAGAGCTGTCCAGCTAGTCCTATAACAGTTCATTGAGAACCACTCCGTATTCATCATCATAATTATAGTGTAAGTACCATGAAGTCCTTTTAGATGATCACCTTAATGACTAGGATTTTAGACAGTTATCTTACTGATTTCCGTTAGGGAGGTGAATTTCTAAATATCACCACTGAGGAGAATTGTCTTACTTTTGATTATGGTAATACAGTAAAATAATACTTTAAAAGCGCCAGGTGATGGCTATCATTACTGGACGTTGGTCTAACTTACAACTATTTTACTTAATTCGAATCAATTACAAATTGATTTTAACAAAAGTGTCATGGATGTTGGTCTAGCTTGCATCTATATTACTTAATTCGAATCAGTAAAAAATTGATTTTAACAAGAGTCCTGTCATTTTACCCACGGACAGTTCTGGTTGGTGGAGGAACAGAATATTGTGGTACACGACTGGGAGACCTGGCTGTAGAAGACCAGTGTACAACAGTTTCTGATGACAGCACAGCAGTAACAATGGCAGTCTCTGTAATATGCAAAGCCCCTAAGCTGGGGAGTATTCTAGTCAATTCAAAATGTCATAATTCTTCGCATTTAATCTGGAATACGTCGTTGTGAGAAACGGTAAGAGTGGATTTGGATGTTGTCTAGAACTGATAGATTAATGTTCTTTACAAAAAGGCCTTTGCAGCGACAATAAATTATGGCTGTTTGACAACATAGGGACGAAAGGTATTCCATGCGAGTGCCGGAAGTGGCGTAAAATTAAGATATTTACTTTCAAGCTTTGACACGGCAACAATGGTTCACCAGAAACAGGGTCAAGGGAACCCAGAGGAGAAGGAAAAGGAGGTTGCTCATTTAAGTCACATCCTTCCTCTCCTTTCCCGTCTTCTTCCTTGGAAGGGATTGGGGGAATGGGGAAGTGACTCGGGAAGTGAGGGGTGAGGGAAAACAAAACATTTAACGGGACATTTATGAAAGTATACAGGCAAAATGCTTTCAATTATGTGAATTTAAACTGGTTTTATGGGATATATGAATTCTCATTGAATATGATCATAACAAATAACGTCAGTGCAACGGTTGAAACAAATGAGATTTTTTATGATGTCCCATACGACGATACTAGTTTTTCACCAGACTGCGTGTATATTGTGATTACTATCAAATTTACCTTTATAAACTTGTTTGATGAACCATCAAATTGCCTTTGATATATAATAATCCCAAGGTAATCAATAAACAACGAAGGAACTGATGGTCAGTAAAAACATAGCGTAATAGTAGCACAGACATGGAAAAATTTGCAAAATAAGAGAGAAGAAAGAGATGGAAATATAATGCAAAACAGAGGGAGGAATGAAGGAACAAAAGGAAGTCAGAGGACAGGATGCGAAAGGATGAGTGGAAAGGAGGTCGCTGAGAGGAGGGGGAGGACGCTCAGTTTCCTGATCTCCTGGCAGGTCTAAATGTGCAGCTGAGGTAGGAACTGACGCAAATGTTTCAGTTAGAGTATACATGACTTATTTCATGCTCACTTCTTCCAAACTCTTTCATTCAGCTTAGCGAGATATTTTCGAGCTGGAGGAGTTACATATAGCCCTCATTAACTACTTTAGCGCTATTTGACTTTCCGAACCTAAAGAATAACATCTGAAAGCAAAAAGAATGAATAAAAAAAGAAGCCACCAAGTCGAAGGGTTAAGTGATCTTCACCTCATTTATCAAACTTGCTAACATTCACTCATCACACTGCTGAGACACAGACCTTAAGAAAACATATGCAAAAATAAATTAGTGTGGAAGAAGTGTAAGAGAACTTCCTTATCCAAAAAATGTAGGGATCTGTGTGTGAAAGTCATGGTGGTGATGAAAGGGTAAGGTAGTGTATACGGAAGAAGAAAGGAGTTGTTCGAAGAAGGGATGATAAGGTACATGATAGTTATGCGTGGGAATACTGTATTTTGTTGACGGGTTATATTCTAAATCCCATCTTACATTTTTGTCAGTCCACCACCAAATGATAATGTTCAACCTAAGAAAGATTTGTGGCAGTGGAAGGGATAATGGAGGCTGTACCAAACCCCTTCAGTTGGAAAAGTCTCTCCTAAACTGAAAACAGTCGTCCAAAATTTTCTCCTAAGTTGAACGTAGTCGCCTGAAGAAGCAAAAACAAAGTAAGAATTATGTCCTCCCTCTGTACGAAATAAGGAACTAGTGCTTGCCTGCAAAATTTGGTGGGCTAAATAATAGCTTTTCCATTAGAAAATGTTTCCAAATACCATATTTTTGTTTCCATACTGTTCTTGAGCTTACAATTACCCAGCCTGATTAGAATGTCGAAAAATGAATTTCTCATATTTTCGCTTGTAATTATTTCCCACAATTTTGCGCCGTTGCGAAGGGTGAGATCCCCAAAATTTTGTTTGGTATTTCTTTGACACTCCTGGAATTACCCAGGCATAATACAGAAAGAATTACGTGGATGCCTATTACCGTTCTCGTGGTAGAAACGATTAAACACACAGACAGACGTTTTCGCGTCGTGATTTCCGACAATTTCCTGCCCTCGCGTGGCGCTTATTCGCCTAAATTTTTGTTTGGTATTTATCTAACACTCTCTGGACTTAACCCGACCAAGGGCAAAAGGTATTTGGCCGATATTTATTCCCTTCTCGTGAAAGAAACGATCAAACGCACAAACATACACATACAGACACAGTTTGACTTTATTATTTAGATAAAGATCGTCTGAGAGATGAAAATAGGGATGATTAGAAGAATGAAAATTACAATGAAGAGAAAAGTAGAGTGAAGAAAAAAAAAGAAAAAAGAGAAGCTGACAATGTAACAATGTTAAAGAAATGGGCAAATATATTTGTTGTTATGCAAGGAGGGCTGTATTTAAAATATGCATAGATGAATGATAGGAAAATGCAGCGCCACATATGCTGTACAGAGATCTGATGATTCTTCCAGTGTTTGGGTAAATACTGAGAGAAGAAAGACGATTACGGGGCATAGTGGGAGAAAAATAGTATGAATGACAAAAACAAATAGAATAAACAGAAGAGAAAAGAAGTAAAGGGAATTTAATTACGAAAGAGAACGACTGAAAAAGATTTGTTGGAGAAATGCAAAACGACAGGAACAACTGGATGCCCCAGGAGAAAGTTGATAAGAATGAGTGGAAGAAAGAGTGTCTGTAGAAAAGGTGGTAGTAAGGAAATCGAGATAGACCAGAAGGAAATGTAACCACTTTCATTTGGACACAATCTTCTAACACTACCTGGAACAGAACATCAAAGCTGTCCTGAGCATGAGATTAATGGAACCAGTATTAAATCTCTCAAGTTGCTGTACTCACTCTTAGCTTGTAGCTGTTTGGCGTCATCAGTAAGACAGGGCTGGAATTGCCTTGACCATGAAATGGATAACCTAAATTCAGTAGTTAGTGAAGCTGTCGTTAGATCAGAGTGGGCAACTGCCAAGTCAACATCAGGTGCAGAAGTAATAAATAGGATATACCCGAAATGTGAACCGCTAGTAGCAAGACTTTCATAATTTACGTACACTTCGAGAATCGATACCAACCCCAAGTGGAATGCCAGGTCGATCATATGGAACTGTAACAGTTAACCGAACTATTTTTTGACAGCAGTTTTATATTGTGTCTATGTGAGGCAGGCCGGGTAATGGTGGTGTAGGATTCGCCACCGCACCTGCCCCAGCCCATTGTCATGCCCCAGCTGCTGTCACCTCATCGCCACGTCAACCGCCACCAGTAGAATACCCGTAGTTCTAACACTCTTTCCCATTGATTCATTGGATTAGAAACTCGAGGAATAGGAAAGCATAAAAGCTGGAAAGCTGCCAAACTTGGCCAGTAAAATGACGGCGACGCATTCAAGCCTTCGAAAATTTCGACTCCATTTCATTGACTGAACGATTCACACTAAAGTGAGTTTCCGAATGCCTAGTAGATAAAGACCTTTACTTTGATGCCAAGTTAAAAAAGGGTGGAATCCTTTCACATGGAATGATTTCAGCTAGGAGAGGCATAACTGTCTTACGAGGTCTAATGAAAGATGAGGAAAGGCAATTTTAACGAAATTTAAGTAATCAGACTGTCCCTTGCCTCAGTCTGGGATCGAACTCCCGTCTTTCGGTCAGTAGCCGTCCGCTCGACCACCAGTGGACGGGGCACTAACTAACGTAGCCGTATAAATCACTTCTACCCTTCACCTCGCTTCCGTCCATCTCTTCATATTCTTTTCACCCATGATCTACACCATCTCGCTCTGCTCCTCGGTATTTTCACTTCACTCCCCATCATTCCATTCAGACCCATAGAATTCTCTCTGCGTCACTCTTACCGCACTCTGCATTTCCCATCGTCTCTGCCTCGCATCACTCAATTTTTGTCTTCCAGGTTTTCAATTTCATGAATATTCGATACAATCAGTCGAGAGTAAAGGATTAATAAACAATCGCAAAGTGTTTGAACAGCGGGAACACAGAATTTCATCCTCTTTCCATTTTTTTCTTTTTATCCACTGTAATCCTCTTTTCACTATTTACTTCGCGCGCGCGCGAGCACACACACACACACACACACACACACAAAATACCGCAAAAAAACAATATCTGCTTGCGCTATCTCGTGCATGGATGTAATAATATTAACAATTGTTTAGTCTCTTGAAAACAGTGAGTAGATTCTTGTTGCGTCCCCAGTTCTTTCATCTTTTGAGTTTAATATTAAAATAGGCACTGCTAAGAGGGCATTATGTCTTCACACTACTAGCATACGGAGGAAAGAAATAGCCTCCACATAATAAAGACTGGGTGAAAAGTGTGCGGATCATACAAAATGTTGCAATAAATGGTGACAATAAGGACAGTCCCAAGGTGAGGTAGACAGTAATGAGTGCGACAGCGAAGGATACTGTAATGAAAGGGGAAGGTGGTAATGAATGGGACAGATGCTACTGTAGTGACTGGGCTGGTGTTAATGAAATGGGTAAGAAACAATTAGTTGGACAGTTGGTAATGAGCGGGATAGGTGGTAACGAGTGGTGCAGGCGGCAGTGAACCAAGCAGATGGCAATGAGTTGAGCAGGCGGTAATGAGTGGAGCAATAGGACAGAGAGTAATGAGAGGGGCAGTCGGTAATGAGTCGGATGGATGGCATTGATTCGGGGGGGTAATGAGTGAAGGGAAGGAATGGGGCACGTGGTAATGAACTGGACTGTGGGGCAGTTGGTAATGTAGTCACTAGCAGAGACAGGTTTAAGAGGTCCAGGGCGGTGTTAATGACCATTCATCACTCCTGCCTCGGAGTAATTTCCCGTGACCCAACAAACACCCACCTCATAAACTGTCTTTACGTTCACCCTCCCTTGCCTAACCTGATAGTGTACACACACACACTCACATACACACACACAATATCTATATCTATATCTATCTATCTATCTATCTATACGAGTATAATCATTATATGCTGAAAATTTAATATGCCTACTCAGTCGACAGTAGTATCCTGATATAGTTAGATGCATTCCACTGTTAAAAAGAAGCCACTCGCATAAAAACAAGTACAGTCATTTAGAATGAACTGAGGCAGAATATACAAAGCTTAAATACGGATATTCCTATTACAGAAAATAGTAAAAAGGAATAGGGAAGTGAACATGAAGATAAGAAATATATCGGTGCATATCAGTATTGTGATTCTACCACTCTAACACGTAGAATTGGAACTGAGACCCAGTGGAAATGAAATATTTGAGAGGAGCATGTGTAGCTACATGGAGAGATAGACACACAAACGAGGAATTAAAGGAGTCTTGTAATACTGACGTAGATATCTGTGTTTCTTATCTGCAGATATTTTTGATCAAGTTCTCATCACTCATGTTCTACATACAGCCATACTGATTTAACACGTCATATTCAGCCTATTTCTTTTATTGGAAAAGTTGTTTTTGTTGTTGTGACCATAAGTTCGTCTGGACATTAACCCGATGGACCGCAAGCGAATACCTTTTTCCTGCACTACACTATCATATTTTCAGAGAACGTTTCATATTTGTATGGCTGGGCAGTGGAACCGGTCGGTCATATCGATGCCACAGCGTCAAAGTGTCCCTATTCAGATTCAGATGGAAAATGTATGACAAATGCAGCATCAGTTAAGAGCACTTTGCCATTTTTTGAAATCCTGGTTTCTACTGAAAATTGCCTGTAATAACCTTACTATGAACTCTGCTTGACTCGCTGTATTTTTGTTTTCCCCAAATTTTGGCGGAGTTGATTACCGGCTCCGCCACCAGCTACTCTCCTCTGTAAGCTCTGCCGGAGCCCTCGCAGCACTCAGACCCACCACAAGATCATTCCAGTCCCAAACTTCATCCATCAGCCCGCAGATTTCCTGGTATCACTATTAGCCACCCACCTTCACTCTAGATTTGTCAAATTTAAATTCATTTTCTCCTTATCTAAACCCGACGAAATATTATCCAGTTTGTTCGCACCCAGCAGAGGATATGCTATTGAGTTTGCCAAAATGTATACTATTTTTCCCATTACCCTGTTACCCCCGCCAACGAAGTTAGGGGTTATGTATTCACCTACGTTTGTCTGTTCGTTTTTCTACAAGATATGTCCAAAAGTTCTCAATGAATTTCAATGAAATTATGTCGAAGGGTTGGTCATGGGCCAAGAAAGAACTGATTAAATATTTGGGCGGATCCGGATCCTGCAATGGCATTGGCGGAGGTATGTGCTCTCAGAGTGCTTTTTAGTTTTTAATGTATCAGACTTTGAGCACAGGTTTGACAGAGAGTTCTTTAAGGGCAAGCAGTCCTCCTATGTGTCGCAAATCTTCCAGTGTAGCCATTTCGGTGTTAATACCCACCGTCCATTTATTATACATGCAATGGCTGTGTCATTCGCGACGTATTTTATGGCATTAGCAGGGACATTTTTAATGATATGTCGATGAGTCTTGTTAAAGATTAACAAAGAGTACTTTTAACGAAATTTAGAGTGTCAAACTGTCCCTTGGTAATGCATGTGATCGGACTTGCGTCATTTAAGACAACAAACCATATTTCACATTCAAGTGACCAACATGGTCGATTAAGTCTTTTCTGGCTTTACAACACTTTCAAGATCATATCATTCCTTGTCATAAATAAAATGGATTCGGTCCACAGCCATAGCAACATTTCTCCAACAGTCAGGAAATTCAAAGCCATAAAAAAAAGAAAAAAGTGCTGTTTAAACTACATTCAGTTTAAGACTCACGAAGTCAGTGAAAGTTCAAAACCAGTTTTGTATTCTTCTATCGTTATAAACTATAAATTAGTGAACAATGGTCGGATTTTTCTTCAGATGTTTTCATATCCGATTCCGTACGGGGAATGAAAGGTATATTAAGAGATTACTATGATTCGAAAAGTTTCGCCAAATTAATAGGACAATATGATCTCAAAATAGCTTTGAAAGTCAGTATTTGCAGTCCTAGTCCTCTTCTTCCAACGCTAACCTCAACCAGTGAGTTCCCCAGGCCTTTCATTCCTATAAAAACTATACTTTGTCCACTTTAATTTGGTCTAAAATTGACATCTCCCGTTAATGAATGCTGAATTGCAAAGAAAAGATCATTGCTCCTGTATGATGTCATTAACGAAGAATTGCTATAGGAAGGAATGAAAGCTATTTCATTGGTTTATTTTTTTCACTGTTGTACGGGAAATAAGCTATTGCACCAAAAAACAACGCCAAGTATAGACTGACGGCCTCAGAGGCATGCATTTCTCTCTCGAGGTGTCTTGCAAATCTTGTGCTCCTAAACTCACATCATATTCTGCTTTGCCATTAGTGAGGAGGAAGATGTTGACCACTTGGGCTACATAAATTGTTCTTATTTTTAAATAAAGCAAAACAAAGACAACCTACCGAAAAAATTAACGCTGCAACACATATCTGCAGCATCTGGCCTCACATGAAAAACCTTAGAAGAATAACGCAGAGTTTGGACAGCCGATGTTCATCTGTTCTGCCTCTTATAATGAGACAGACAGACAGACAGACAGATAGACAAAGGTTTGTTTTTGACACTGCAGGAGGTTAATAAAAAGCCCTTCCATTCTGAGGCGATATTTGGTAATGCAGATATTAGAAATATAAAAGGCCTCTATTGAACCATCCCATTCACGATACCCCGGTAGAAAAAAGCAGAAAAGTTATTGAACAAATAAAACAATAAATTAATAGGAAAGAAAATAAGAGGGTACAAAGCAGCCTGTTGCTGTTACCCTGGTCATAGGCTCCCGTGAACGTGAACCTAGTAGACTACAGCCTGAATCTGCTTCTCTGAAGTTCACCACTCTGCTTTCGGGCAACGGAGTCTCGTTGTATCCGTACTGTATTACTACATGAAGGTTTTCTCTCCAGGATCATAAGGCTACCCTTATAGGCATATAGAAATGCTCGCACACGTAACATTGGATCATTTGGAATCTCTTTTGCCAATAATGGTTGTAGTACTTGCTTATGGATATATTATGGTTCATATGTTGGTCATAAATCTTTTTTTAATTAAACCAGGAACTCGGGGTGAAAATGCTGGCACTGGTTCTGATCTTGTGCAACTTATTTAAATTTGTGACGTAACTAGTATCTTCTCAGGATAAAGATTCTGCATGCCTTAATAAAAGTTCTTGAGCAGTGTGCAAAGGTTATTAAAAGGTATTTATAAACCAAAAGACAGCATTCGCTATGTAATCCCACGAATCGTAATCATCACTACAAATGACACAAATTGCTGGTTGATCCCAAGATATTTTGCTCCTGTGACGAGGCCCATCCAGCATTCCACAGAGGTCAGTCGTCACTACAGTTCGTCCAAGATAACTTGGAGAAAATTACCTGTTATTTTGAAGCATATTTTCCGTAGCTTAATAGCATAAAGACATAGTACGACGGCTGTACTTCCTTTCTATAATATTTTTTTCTTTCGTTCGTTGCAACATTTTGCATTGTTAATCTCTTAAAAGCTCAGCAGTAAAGGATAAATGACTGTTTTAAGCAAAGTTAAAATAGATGAAGTTAGGAAAGCTGGAACTCTTTCTGAAAAATAAGGGCAAGAGAGAAAAGATTACCCCTCCGTTAATTTTAAAACCACGGTATTCTGGGGCCAAAAAGGGCACTGGAAGTTTTATGCAGTGGGGAACTGAGGAAGGTCCGAGAGGGTGGAAGGGATAGGGGGAAGAAAAGGCGGCAGGGAAGTAAAGTAAATGGTAAGAAAATGACAGCAACAGGAAATGCTAGTGACAAAGAGAAGGATACGAACTTACATTCTGGAAGGAGGTACTGAAGGCAGATAGACAGCAAGAGAACAAAAAGACATTTGGGATAGGTGAGAGAGACTGGAGATGGAACAGAAAACTGAGGAAGGTATAGGAGGAGCATAAAAGAGAGAAACAGAAAGGTGGGAGAACATACAGTAAAAATAAGAGACGTTTGATGACTGAAAGATGTGATGTCAATGCCAGGTTGAAAAAAAACTGAGAGCCGGAAGGAATACAAAAGAATAGCGAGTGGGGGTGAATGACAACAGAAGAAGAGAAAAGGGACGATAATGGTTCAGATAAACGGAGGCAATTGCTGAAAAATTCACGAGGAAAAAATTAAAAGAGGAAGGAGAAAAGAGAACGATGAAGTACCCTTTACAGATAGAAAAAGAATGAATGAGATGGCGAGGGATGAAAACTGGATGAGTCCTAAAGGGAGCTGAGAGAAGAAATAAAACAAGTGATAAGAAATGAAAAAAAAATGTAAATGAATGTAAGCTGTGTACTGTATGCTGGGAACGGGGAGATGGTAGCTGTCAAACGGATAAAGCCAAATATAATTTGCTAGCCATAATGTGAATGGAGTTGTCAGTAGTTTTTGAACAAAGGGAGAACTGCAGAAAAAAGCATTTGATTGAAAGTAGTCCATAAAACCTAAATAGGGTATCGACGAAACTGTGGCTCGAGGGCGAAATGATGTTCCACAAAGAAAAGCACTGTATTTGTAATGTAAAAGTCCAAGGGGTTCAAGTGTGGGGAAATAAGAAGGGAACATAGAGAAGGGATTGAGGATTAGAGGAGAAGGAGCATGAGGGAAACAGAAAACAGCAAAATTGGAAAGAAGTTTACTTGACACCCCTTCTTCATCATGTGAAGAGTTCAGAAATGATTATTACAATGATGGCCAATAAAGGAGGAATTATGTCATTAAGATTCCTCCCAGCTGATATTAGAATACTTTTTGGCCGGAATACTAGTAAAGTACATATAATAACAATACTGTAATTCTGTAATTACAAAAATCATAATGGAAATATATTGGCACTG
>JAGKTI010020089.1:0-16568 GCA_018397915.1 Birgus latro | reverse complement strand
GCACATATACCCCACCCATATTCCCATTCTCTCACACTCTCACCTCGACATTTAGTTTCAGTTATTCCACATATATCCACTTTTGCACTCTCAAGCACCTGTACAATCTCTCTCTCTTTCACCTCATCATTCATACCCCTCACATTCCAAGTCGCAATCTTTATCTCGTCCTTTGTCCGTTCCTTTGTCATCAACTTTTGGTCAGTCCTGGTCCGAGGCTTCCTGTTCGTATTTTTAGTTAGTTGTTTTTACGGGGTGGGGCACAAACCCACCACCAACCCTTTTAGTTGCCTCTTACGACAAGCAGGGATACTGGGGGAGAATTCTTGAAAATCCCCTACCCCCAGGGGGTGTAGGTTTACACTGCATATTGCAATGTGTATTTTGATGTCTAAAAACATCCAAAAGACCACAAAACATTGCCAAAATTAGGAGTACTGGTACTGTACGTATTGGTATGGTTTTGCATATACAGTATGTACATACCTGTATATGCAGTACAGTATATATTATTTTGAGGGGGGGGAGGGCACTCAATATCCACTCACTTGATGTAGTGCTGCTCTTGAGTGACCGCCCATTCCTCTCTTCCTTCTTTTTTTCTCTTATTCTTTCCTCTCTCTTCTGCCTGCAGATGACTACTCTCCCTCTTCTGTCTTTCTTTCCTTCATTCTTTCCTCTTCCTTCTGCCTGTGGGTGACTCTACATGAGTGACAAGCCAAATGGTTTCTTGTACATCAGGAAACCACTTACTATGCTGGATGGTGGTCATATAACAAAATTATGGCGCCTGGTGGTTCAGTGCGCAATTACGGCGCTTCAGTTGGATTGAGCCGCTGAAGGTTTATATCTAAGGGGTGGTTGGGGTTTACTGCTCATGTAGTGCCACTCAGGGATGAGTGAGGTTGGTCACTGTCATCTTAAATGTCAGGACCAACTTGCTTAGCCCTGGGCTCATATGCCTCTCATGGGGCAACGTAGGATTGGATGATGATGATGATGATTCAGTGTTATGTAGACGAAAGTCCTCATTAAAAAGAAATTGCATAGTGAAGTTCCATTGCTGCTCATAAATTTATTAGCCCCTAATTCACAGTACTGGTAGTTGTATGTAAAATGATTTTCCCTTATTGTAAAGTCGAATTGTTGTGTCTCCTTATTTGTTGTTAAATCCTCAGTATGATATACAGGATTTTTTTAAATTAAAATTCTCTTGCCAGCGATAAAGTTGATTTGCCAGTTCTTAATATATCATTCTTTCCTCTTCCTTCTGCCTATTGGGGACTCTGCACAGAATGGCAGGCCAAATGGTTTCCGGTACACCAGGGTTGTAACCATATAACCAAATTATGACACCTGGTGGTTTTAGTGGGTAATTAAGGTGCTCCAATTGGATTGAGTCTGTGTAGGTTTATATCTAAGGGATGGTTGAGGTTTATTGCCCATGTAATGCCACTCAGGGATGAGTGAGACTGATCACTCTCATCTTAAATGTCAGTATCAACTTGCCTAACCCCGGGTTCCTACGCTCCTCATGGGGCGACACAGGATTGGATGATGGATGGATATTTGTAAAAATTAATTGTAATTTATCACTCAGCCATTATGATTATTATTGATTCTTTGTTTTATTTTTTTTTATGTGTCCGACTCTGAGCATAGGCTTTACAGCCTGCTATCAAAGCCCAGCCGTCCTCCTACATACCATACACCTCTACATGTCACCACTTCGGCGCTAACGCCCACCATCCATATTGAATACATGCTAGGGCTGTCTCATACAGGACTGGTGTATTGGTATTAGCGGGGTTATTGTACGACATGTCGGCGGGTCTTCTGGTAGATCAGTAAAGCCTGATTTAATGAAATTCAAATCCTTAAACTGTACCCTGCCCCAGCGAGGATTCGAACCTGGGTCCCTCGGGACTGCAAGCCAACTCTCTACCGATCGAGCTACCGCCTCCCCTATGTTGTTGTTTTGTTGTGATCCAACCTTGTCTAGATATGAATTAAATGGTCCGCTGGCTGAAGTTTTCCTCCTGCAGCACACCATTCTCTGTAAGGGGAATAGGGAGGAGTTGAAGGTTTATGAAGCTAGGTAGTAGAGCTGCCAGGTTATGTCATTTCCAGCATGTGAGGGCATACTTCTTCAGCACTGATTTCATAAACTAAAAAGATTTATGTCATAACTTCTCCAGAGTAGAAGGCTTATCTTATTGAGACCTGAGCACTAAGGCATATTATTGAATTTCAGGGAGTGTCCTCATGTTCCAAATGAAAACTGCCCACCATCAACACCATCACCACCACCAGCACCACCACCACTGCCACCATCACCACCTCCACCATCACCACCCCCCACCACCAATGCCTATACTGCTGTTTGTGTGCATCTGTGAGTAACAAGATATTTTTTCATTTATGGTTCTGCCAGTGGTATCCACCCCATGTGGGATTAAGGTTTTTACTTATATGTTTACTCATTTCACTTTAGCCTGACCTATGGTTACTATTTTGCCATCAGGAGTGCTTGGAATTAAGGAAATTGGCTACAGACTGAAATATCCATTCTCCTGCAGTCCAAAACCCTTCTCATGGGATATATGAAAAAAAAAGACAGCTGGAGGGCATTCCTATACTTTGCCCTTTTGTATTGGTGCCACCCCTTGAAGGCATCCCTCCTATTAATTGCTTATTATTAGCAGAAATAAATGTTAGGCTTCTGAGTTTCATTTCCCCATTTTTTAAATACAGGTACAACACCAGTTTTCTGGCACCATTCATTCTAGAGCTGTGTTGGATGAACCGTTTTGCTGGACTAACCGAGGCTGCTTATGTCACATATAATTAATAATTCAACTGGGACCATTGGAGATCATGTGTAATAATTCAGCAATACACCTCTGACCCATTATCCTTCGGAGTAATCACATGCTTGTTCTAATTTAATTTTTTTATGGAAGAACTGAGCCCGGTTTGTTATCAAGCTTCCTGACAAGTCCACTTCATCTGACGCCGTCGAAACCATTCAACATCACGTTCAGTACTCTTATCATCTTTCATAGTTTTTCACGTGTTCATTTGCTTTTGCGAATCACCGTTCGTTTCGTTTCGTTTCGTTTGTTTCGTTTTTGAAGGCTGCAACATGCTTGCATGCGTCGGCCTTTTTGGATTGGAGCGTGTAGCATTTTATGACCGGATGCCCTTCCTGATGTCTACCAATGACCCTTGGGTGGATTCGATCCTCCGACCCTACGGCCAGAGCGGAGC
This sequence comes from Birgus latro, assembly GCA_018397915.1. NCBI lineage: Eukaryota > Metazoa > Arthropoda > Malacostraca > Decapoda > Coenobitidae > Birgus > Birgus latro. The sequence continues at coordinate 13,298 of JAGKTI010020089.1, read as the reverse complement.
ACCCTAACCCATTGAGCCACGGCTGCTACTGTCTTCCTAGAAATTCCCCCCCTCCACTTTACTTTCTGATGTCACAAGCAGTTGAGGAACCAGTACCATATGTGTTCACACAACTTCTACATGGGAATGCCATGGGCTAGTTTTTTCAGTAGTTCTGTCTTATCATGCTATATTGTTTTTAGAACAATAAAATGTCTTGGTGCATTGAATCTTTCCAAATACTCCTCCAAATAGCTAAACACTATGGCCACCTGGTAAACTAATCTGGCAGGTGCAGGAATTTCAAGTGCCTTCTCATGATATTGTCCAGATTAAAAGCTGGACCATCTGATGCTGGAAAATTGGTGTTGTACCCATATTAAGTGTAAGAGCTTTAGACCCTACCTCACCCTGCAGTCCCCCATCCTCCTTGCAAGGGGAAGGAGTTGAGGGGCATTTATATCGGCAGCTCTCCGCACCATTGACACTTTAAGATGCCTGTGTTCAATAGTTTTATTAATTTTTTTTAGTGTATATTACAAGGTAAATCAGTCACTGTTTTTCCATGGACCTGAGTTACAATTGCAAGCAAAAGTTCACTTCCAGTCCCCTTCCAGCATTGTGTTCTGCCTTCCTTATATCTCATTCTTCCCTGAATGTCAGTGTCCCTGCTCCTCAGACCCATTTGTCATGTGCTTCTCACAACAAAGTATTTCATGTATCAGATTTCTCAGTACTTCCCAAGCATCAGAGACCAATATTTCTTCTCATTCTCTTCATGTTGCGATCACATCACAATACTCTATTTTCTGTAATTAATTTCTCTTTCCCAAGCACATCAGTGTTTTATGTAATTTACCTCTCATTCTTTCCCGAAGATAAAAATGTCCTTTCTTCTCAGTCCCCTTTATTGTTTGGTTCATATTGATGTCTAATAGTACCATACATCACCTTCCACTCAACGGCTGGCAGGGAAGCGTCAGCAAAATTTTGATTGTAATTGTGCCAGGTCAGTAATGTGGCAGAACCATGCAGTAATTCCTCAATAAGTCCATTTGATTGTTGATTTAGCTTCCAGTCCATAGAAAACATCAGCTGTACCTTGGCATTTTTTTTTTTTTTTAACCCCTAAACCATGGGGTTGTGGGAGGCGGTCCTGGCACTTCCCGCCGATAGTAATTTGCGCTCTGACTTATTTTTTTAAAATATTGGCCAAAACTAGCCTGAGTGATATAAATATCACTCAGGCTTCTCCTAAAATTTTTCATATATACAGTATTTATATCTTGAAAGCCCCGGCTACTTAAAAAGAAAACAGACGCACCCAACTGACGGCCCACGGCTTGAGCCATCGCCACCGAGCGTCACAAAAGTGACAGCCCACGGTTAAGTGGTTAATGCAAGGAAGAAGGAACCAAAGGTCGAGAGCCTACAAGATTGTTCCCTCAAAAAAAAAAAAAAACCAAGATAACAGCCAAATTCACAATCCGTTCATTCCTTTTACTTTTATTTATTTTATTGTCCTGTTTGTCTGATATTTGAGACACACACTTAGGAATCAACAGAAAGCTGGTTGTATCACTTTGTTTATCTTCCAGTCCATTGAAAACACCAGCTGTACCATGGCTAACCTAAATTGGGAATGTCATCAAGAGGAATCATGGCATCAGTTTTATTAGATTTCATTTTAAATTCATCTGTCAACCACTTGACTGTTGTAATAGACATTTCTCCATTATTAGTCTAAAGATATTCCTACATGCACTAGAGCACCTGGTGATCATTTGGCTACAATACCCCAGTCAGTGTGATGACGTGCATGGGTTCAGATATGAAAAGGTGACTGAAGGTTTTTCAGTCATGTCATCTAAGGAAGTTGGTTGATTACTATTAATGTACTGTACTGTGGTAGCTTAACCATTGGCCATTACACTTCAAAAGAGGTAATATGGGATTGGCTTCCTTCTTATTACTTTATATCACCAAAGTCAGGGGTAAAAAAAGGATTTGGTGACAGATTGATACACTGACCAATGACGGAATATGTTACATAAGATACAGTAGTTTTTCAAGCCTTTGGTTTGTATTATTTGTAAAGGCACCAACATGCCTGCATGTGTTGGCCTGGGTCACCAAATGGTGCCTATCCATTTGCTCAGTCTGTAGCAGCCTCCATTCATTCCTGATGTGACCCTTTCCCAGGTCTTTTTTGGTCTGCCTCTTGCAACCCTTCCTTCAATGTTCACACCTCTTACTCTCTGTATCCAGTTACCATTCTCCTTACTCTTCACATATCCAGACCATCTCAGTCAGCCCCTTCTCAGTGCAGTACTAATACACTCAAGTCCCATCCATTTCTTAGCTATCAATTTGCAATCCTAGCCTCCCTGGTCTGTCATTCAAAGACACACCAAACATCCATCTGATCATTATCATCTCTCTGCATTTGAGCCTACAAGTATCCTTTTTTTTTACTGCTGGACAGCATTACACTCCTAACATGCTGCATGTAAGGACCCCATAGCGTGTAGGGAGAGTCCTTTGAATGTCCGGAGAGGCAACAGTTCCCTTAACCTCCAACCACTCCTTATTGTAGACAAAGAGCTAGGTCCAGCCCCACCTCTAGTACATATTATATCCCAGAAGTAGAATTCGTCCATACATTCAAGAGACTCTCCAGGAATGTCAATCCTTTCCTACCTTTCAGTCTCTGCATGCTCCCTCCTGCATGCCACACACATGAAATGAGCATTTTTTGCAGTCTACCAGCAATACCATTAGATTTCTATGCGGTAGCTCGATCGGTAGAGAGTTGGCTTGCGGTCCCGTGGGACCCAGGTTCGAATCCTCGCTGGTGCAGGGAACAGTTTAAGGATTTGAATTTCATTAAATCAGGCTTTACTGATCTACCAGAAGACCCGCCGACATGTCGTAAAAATGACCCCGCTAATACCAGTACACCAGTCCTGTATGAGACAGCTCTAGCATGTATTCAATATGGACGGTGGGTGTTAAGCACCGAAGTGGTGACATGTAGATTGTAGGAGGACGACTGGGCCTTGATAGCAGGCTGTGAAGCCTATGCCCAGAGTCGGACACATAAAAAAAAAAAAAAAAACCTTCTTATCACAAACAGTGCATAAGGTGGAGCTGCATCCCACACACTTGGCAAACTTCACTTTGTCACACACCCTCTGCTTTTGACCACTGCCACCAGCCCTAGATACCATCGTTTGCTTTATCCACGTTTGTGCTCAAGCTCTTGTACCCTATTCCATCTCTCCACCTCCTAAATCTTTCCTCCATCTCCATCTTAGTCTCCATGGTCAACACCAAGTCATCAGTAGATGACACCTCCAATGAGTCTAGTTCTGTAGTCATATGAGAGAGCTTTAAACACTATGATAAATAATAAGGGCTTAAAGCTGATCTCTTGTGCAAGCCAACAGCCTTGGAGAAATCATCACTCAAACTTCTGTTTGCTCTCTCGTGGGTGTGAGCTCCCTGGTACATTGCTATAGCCACTCAACCAGCCATCCCTCGATCCCAGCCCCTCTCATTGCTCACTTCACCAGCTCTATAGTAACTCTGTCATTGACCTTCTCCAATTCATCAAATACAAAGTGCGGCTGTCTCCCATCCTATATATTTTTCTTTAAATGACGGACATTGAATATTGCATCAGTGGTCGCCTCCTGGCATAAACCCAAACTGCATCTTATCAGTATTCACTCCCTCACTTACACCCACGAAGACTCTCCATTACCTTAATTATCGTCCAGAATTAATGTGCCTGTATAATTTCATCTTTGCAGGGAAACATTGTCCCTATTGGTGTTGTGCTCTTCAGCCAGTTATCTGGAACAACATACTCATATATAATTAATATTATCAAATCAGGAACTAAACCCACTCATATATCTTGAGGTAGTCAACATCTCAGTAGTCAACCCAGACACACCCACTGCTTTTCCCAACTGCGCCCTACAAATTGCCCTTCTCACAGTAGTGGCATCAGTGAAAGGCCAAGGGCCAAACACTGGTTCTGCTGACTTCAGACCTTCTTAATCAGCAGTTGTTTACAGTGTGCTCCAAGCATCTTAATATCCTTGTTGTCCATCACTATTCCTTCATCATTCTTGACACACTGCTCACCTCTGTTTACTGTCTTTATCCCCATTGCCACCTTAATTACCACATTCTTCCTTTTGACACTTTAAGGCTTTCCAATGGACGCCTGTGATACTCACAGACCTTCCTTCTGGTCATGCACTTGTCAGCACCCCTTTTCCATTCCTGGGAAAGTCTTCTTTTCTCTTTATCTGCAGCCTCTACACCCTCACCCCACCACCATGTTATGTTATATCTTGGTGGGCCCCTTGTTCATCTTCACACTGAATCAGTTTCCCTCAAGAGATTCTTCTTGAGAGCTCTGTATTGCTGTTTAACACTTCTGTCTACAGCATCCTGTTTGGCCACCTTTTTACTCATCTTGCTATACAAGGCATCCCTTGCTGCTTTTTTTTTTTTTTTTTTTTTAACTTCCATTTTTCCTCCTGGGTGCATAGGTCCCACCTTCAGTGCCTGTTTCTTTTGTACCATGTCACATGTAACCAGTGTTGCTGCACACACTCTTTGCACTCTGTAACCTTCACATCCTTTATCAGCATCTTACCAGCCCTCCTTCCCAGGAAGTAGTCAATCTGGATTCTGTTACTACTGGATTCACATGTAATGATTCTACTGCCTCTTTTCCTCACAACAGTGTCAAACGCAGTCATATTCATTACTTCTCCAAACTCTAGTATATTTTCGCCATCCTCATTCCTTGTACTATATGTGCACCCCTCCATATCCTTTCATTATGTCCATACCACTAACCATGCCTATCAAATCAACCCTAACATTTTTGAAGAGGTAAATTGAGCAGCATCCATCACTTTTTCACAAGCTCTCCAGTGATGTGTGTGGGTCTACTGTAGCTCTAATAGTTTTCAAGACAACAGTTGTCTTGCTGTGCAGTGTTACCTACTTTTAGTACCCCCACTCCCCTACCCAGTTACTAACCACCAGGCACCCAATTACATGTTCTTTCTCACCCAAACAGTTAAATAGTCTTGTAGTAGCAAGAATAAAATATCTATCTTGGAATTAGAGGAGCTAAACTAAGAGTTTAGCAGAAAATTATCTTCCTGCTTAATTATGCAGAGAACTTAATTGTAAATTTTGTATACTTCGGACTTACTGTGAGGAATTACTGTTATTATTATTTTATTATTATTATTATTTTTATCTTTATTATGTAATGTCTTTGTACTGTGAAACTTGTTTCAAATGAAAAAAAGTGGTATGTTCTTATACATTTGCAGTGAACCCTGCAGCCCAATTGGCTTTCTCTAGAGATGAGTATGTGATAATAGCCAGAATGAATGAAAATTGTCCTGAGGCACACCAGTATGGGATTAATGATAATGATTAATGATTGGTATTACATAATGAACACTAATGATGATGGTGAGTGTCATTATTTTGATTAAGGTGTGTAGAAAAACTTGTATGGCCTAATAATGTGTACTGTATAGTAGGTGAAGCAAAATTGAAGGAAATGATAATTTTTTAAAATTAGCATTATACCATTATGGTGTATGCATTTAAACTTATTGATACTGGGTACATAATTGAATAACTATACCAAATGTCCAATTAATATTAACCAAAATAATGCAGTGCAAATTAGAAAATGCTTTTATCTTGTACAGTTTGACAAATCTTCACCTTGGATTTTATCTCTACTACTGGTCACTCCTAGAAGTCTTTTTTTGTTGTAAGGACGGTCTATCTTGTGATGTTATGGTTTATGTACTAAGTGTGCTGTTGTGTGGGAGTCTGCATTGCAGTTGGGCAGTGTGGATTTTTTCACTGGTTGCATTTTGTGGGAAAGGTGGTGGCCACATTGAAGTCTGGCTATAATAAGTTTGTTTTCATAGGATGTGAGTGGGCTGACCCTACAAATTGAAATGTTAAGTCATGGGTGCATTAAAGTTAATGAGGTGTAGGTATGTGGTAAAAATGAAATTCCTTCGTTACTGATGTTGGTTTGTGTTCGTCCTATGAAATTTGGCCAGTTCTACAACTTGATTGCTAAATCATGCTTTCATGAAATTCAGTGAGCCTTAGTTATAAAATGGAAATGAATCTCATTGGTTGCTGGTCAAATCAGTATTCTAATCTGACAACTCCTGGCCATCAACTGGGCTTAAAGGTACACTTCTGTCTTTGGGTAGGGTTGGAAAGATTTATGCTGTGCTTATGCAGGAAAGCTGTATCCAAGATCATTTCATTATGAGATACCTGAACACATTGCCTTTAAAAGACTAGAGACTGAAGTTTCCCTTGTGTAATCAACTATCTGCCTTTTGGGGGATAGGGGCTAAGTTTGAGGTAATGGTGCAGTTGGGGGGATCATGTTGTCCCCCCTCCCTCAAAAAAAAAAGGGGGGGGGGAATTTGCTGCATATTGTATTGCAGTATGTAATGGATAGAGAGAGGTCATTTGCATGGTACATCTTTGGTTATTGTACATTTGCTTTATAATGTGAAAGAGCATTTGTACAGCAGCAGTCATTACAGGGAAAAACCTGTTGATGGGTCTTTTTTTTTTTTTTTTTCCTCTGTCACACTTCCTCAAGATGTAATTTTAATCAAGTTCTCGTGGAAATATTGATTGCTAGCATGTGTGTTTGGGGAAAAGGTATGACAGGAAAGCTCAGATTTGTTAATTTAAGGGAACACAGTGAATGTAGAGCAGTACAGTATTAAGAAATTAGAAGGAAGCTAGGGAAATAAAGCAGAGTGGATGAAGGCTACGAAACATAGTTTTAGGCGGGGAAGCATTCATGTACAGTGATGATAGGGTAACATGAAGAAAGAAATTGCGAATTATAGTGAAGGTATACAGGGATTAGAAGCACTTGTAGTGAAGCAGTGATACCAGAAAGTTGGGAAGCATTTTAAAGTTAGTAATGCACAGTAATCAGACTACAGAATAAGTAAAGCAGGGCCTAAAAATCTTGGTACCCAGCATGAATCGGAGCTGGTAGCTAAGGAGGGCCGGGTAATATGTACACTGATTTAAGCTTAGCCAGTTGCCCTGCTCTGGGCAAGGTAGTGTATTGCCCTGCATGTAAAAAGAATACATAAATTTGTCTTATTGATGGTGATGGAATGAATGGAGGTGCGATGTTGTTTGAAGTGTGTGTGATAATGTTTATGTCATAATTTTTTTGTGTGTGTGTCAGTTGTGTTGTGATCTGTACTGGGGGGAACTGAATCTGTCCACTGATTTTGTTAGGAGTGGATGGAAGATTAGGAAACTGCACTATTACCTCTTAATATTTAAGACAACTTTTCCCTTTACAGTACGTTTTGTTTTTGTTTCGTTTTTGAAGGCTCCAACGTGCTTGCATGCGTCGGCCTTGGTCACCTAATGGCAGCTCTCCATGCTGCTCGATCTTTTGCAGCCTCCCTGTTCAATCCCTTAACCCTGAGGTCGCACTTAATGACCTTGTCTCATGTCTTTCTCAGTCTACCCATCCAAACCCCTCCCCCAATATTAACACTTCATACCTTCTGCGCCCAATTATCATCCCCCATCCTCTCCACATGTCCAAACCACCTCACCCTACCTCTCCTCATAACAACGCCAATACACTCCAGTCCCATCCTACCTCTCAACTCTTCCATCGTAAACCCAGCCCCCCCAGGCCTTGCACGCACGGATGCACTGCACATCCACCTAATCATTGTCATTTCTGTACGTTTAAGCCTTCGAATATCCTCTTCCTTTACTGCCCAGGTCCCACTACCATACAGCATCACACTCCTAACACATGCTGCATACAAAGACCCCTTAGCATGTAAGGAGAGTCCTCTCAATGTCAGGAGAGGCATCAGCTCCCTCTAGCAACTGAGCTAACTCCAGCTTCACCTCCAACACACAACATGTCTCCCAAATAACAAAACTCTTCCGCACACTCAAGAGATTCACCAGCAAGTTCAGTCCTTTCACGCCTAACAATCTCCACCTGCTCTCCCCGACACGCTGCACACACAAAATCAACATAATCTTGCACTCTACCTCTAATACCACTACATATCTTGTGCACCCATTTATCACAAACACTGCACAAGATGGAATTACTTCCCACACCTTTGTGGCAAGCTGCACATGGCCACTCTCCCTCTCCTCTGATTGTACCACCACCAGCCCTTGATATCATCACTTTTGTTTTATGCGCATTTACCCTTAAGCCCTTGTGCCTCATACCATCTCTTCATTTCTTAAATCTTTCTTCCGCCTTCTTGTCATTCTCTGCAATCAACACCAAATCATCAGCATACAACATCTCCTACAGGAGTCCATCTCTGAAGTCATTTGAGAGGGCTTCAAGTACCATGATAAACAACAAAGGACTCAAAACTGACCCCTGATGCACACCAACATTCACAGAAAACTCATCACTCAAAACCCCATTCACTCTTACCTGGGTGCGAGCACCCACGTACCTGGCCATAACCACCCTAACCAGCCACTCTTCCAACCCTAGTTTTCTCATCGCCCACTTCACCACCTCTCTAGGGAGTCTGTGAAAGGCCTTTTCCAGATCAACATAAACAAAATACAATTCCCTTTTCTTTCCAATATATTTTTCCTGAAGCCGAGAGAAAATTGTTTACTTTGGGAGACGTGTAATGTGTTATGGTATTGAAACATTGGCAGTGAAGGGGGAGGATGTGTGTTGAGGTTTGACCATGCAGAAATGGGAATGACCGTAGTTCATTCACCTTATCTAAACGCAGACTTTAGTTCGCTTTTAATTTCTTCCCTGTAGATCAGTTGAAAAATAATATAGTATTTTGGCCATACTTCCTTTCTGTTGCACTTCTTCATGACCTGCACTATACTCTTGTGTTGATCTCTTACTGAAGCTCATTGGAGATGGAAGAGATGCTAATTTTACACTTAGCTAAAGTGAACTAAGAGTAGATGGATGTGTAATGCTTCTCTTAATAACTGGATGAATATTCTCAGTCTTTCATGTTTGTAACAGGTCAGCTCTGGAACTGCTTTGCTCAGTCTGTATTTAACTGTTGACCCCTAGTCTTTAAAATGCTCTGCGTCCAGGTTCATGTTGAAATGAACGATTCTTAAATTTGACAATACTTTTTCAATTTTTCGTGGGAAAAGCATTTAATAGAGTTGCATCTTTTGGTTATTTGGTACATAAAAATAAGTTATAATTGTAAATGAGAGGCTGAGAAATGGGCTGAGAATTGAAATAGTTAATGCTGTTATGTGAAAGGGGAGATTCAGGTGGTTTGGACATGTAGGGAAATTGGAGGATGCATATTGAGTGAAAAGATAAATGGGTGAATGAGGAAATTGTGCAGGAAAACCACTAAGAAGACATGGGATGAGGTCCTTCAGAATGGCCTGTCCTAACTCCAGTCCTAACTGCTGCTTATCAAATCAGATGTGATAAAATCTGCCAAAATTTTTAATGGCAGATATATCAAGAAGTCATGTCGTAGAGCAAAAGAGTTGAAATTTATTCTGCCTCTCCCTTGCTATCCTATTCTCAACATTAAAAAAAAATTAATAATAATAATCCTAACCCTAGTACCAGCTTCCACCAGCCTGACTGAACATAAGTTAAATCTTTAATGATCAATAGCTTGGAAACGGTGTGTTGTAGAGCGAAATGGATGAAATTTTTTACCCCAAAAGCTCCTAATTCCATTCCCTGTAACCATTTTGTAACCAGTTCTAACTTTGCCATAACCCTACTGGCTCCTAACCCTCCCAACCAAACCTAACCAATACTCTGTTCTTGCTACCACCAGATTACACGATCTGGCAGGCCTCTAATTTTCAGTATAATTTCCATCTCAACCTTCATACTGTCACCAGGAAGAAGACACTGGTTAGTGTTGAGGTGCTGCTGTGGTTTGTTTTTCATGTTTACATTGAAGCATTTCCCTAGGTCAGCTTTGTGTTCTCCAACAGAAAGGATTTTTTTCCAGCTAGTAGAAACCATCTGCTATGGTTTTACTTGATACACAGCTCTATAGTCTGAGTTTTTATGAATCCTTGTTTGGCCCTTAATGCTGTCCCTCAAGCACTTGTCATATACAGTGAATTGGACCAGAACTGCAACCCACACTCTCTACTGGTTTGATCACTCTGCCCAGGTACTGAACAGAGTGATCAATCCAGCAGAGAGTATGCTCTTTGCTGGTTTGATCACTCTGTCCAGGTACTGAACAGAGTGCTCAGTCCAGCAGAGAGTGTGGGTTGCAGTTCAGGTCCAATTCACTGTATATGACAAGTGTTTGAGAGACAGCATTAAGGACCAAACAAGGATTCTTAAAAACTTGTTTGGCCCTTAATGCTGTCCCTCAAGCACTTCCAGTACTGTCTTGATGTATTCCATCATAATTTCCTAGTTTATGGAGGAAATCACTTTTCATGCAGTGTTCATCATTCCATTATTTGTTAATATACTCTGGGGACCAGGGACATCTTTGAAGGGCATCACTCTGGTAAAGAGTACATGCATCTGAGAGTTTTGTGCAGGAAGTCACATATTTATATCTGTTTGCCATTCTCGCTGGCTTATTTCCTCTTGACTTTCACCTTCTGCATGTCTGACATTGTCAGGATGTTGGCCTGTTATATTGGGTCATAGCTCTTTGGATCACTGCAGAGATGTCTCTGCCATTCTCTCTATTGTCCAGAGCTCCAAGAATGCTGTTCTTCATGTTTGGTGATGCAGTGACACCTGTGGCTGTCTTACCAATTTGTCTGGTTGCTCAGAGTGAAAGGGTCAGTGTAGGAACTGACAAGCATTACATTCAGTTTTGAAATATAATTCTNTCCAGCATGTTTGCATGCATCAGCCTTAGTCACCCAGCGGCAGCTGTCCATGCTGCTCAGTAGATTGAAAAAAGAAATGCATTATCCGAATTCATACTAGAGTACACCCTTCTAAAGTTCTCAGTTATTTCTAAAATTTAAACACAGCTTCAACCCAAGGAGTTTGAACTTGTTAAGGTTGACCGTCTTGTAGTCTCAGTCTGTTATTAGGTTGACTGTCTTCTAGTCTCAGTCTGTTATTGCATTTATCAGCATGGAAGGATGGCAAATTTGGGCATATTTAAAATAAAAGTAGTTTAGGTAGTGTATATGTATAAAATTCAGCTGTACTCTACCTTTCTGTTGGCTTCATAGGGCTGCAGTTCAAGCTGTTTTATGGTCCTTATGCTGATAGTTGTTTGTGTGCTTGTAAAGACTCCATCATGAATTCGTCGGCCTTGGTCACTCAACGGCAACTCTCCACGCTGCACGTTTCTTGCAGCCATTCTGTTCAGTCGCAGATCCCTGGTGTCACACTGTTGTTGTCCCAGTCTGTTTTTGGTGTACCTGTCACAGTAGCCAGAACACATTGATGTTAGTTATTGAGTTTTAAGGCTAAAGGTGCATGGTTAGGTTTTACTTACAGGACTTTTCACTAGACTCCTTTTCATTCAGTCACTTTACCTAGTATTGTTTGAAGGAAACTACATGGAACTTTTCATTTATAGTTCACAGCATTGACTTAACAGTGGTTTTTGTCCATTTTCAGCATTTAGGTGAATTACAGTGCTGTGGCTCTACACCCTTCTTGTAGCTTTTCTTTTTGTGACTAGCACCATAAACTAGTGTTAATATCTTGCACAGTAACAGCTCATTGCCAGAACAAGAGTACAGTATTTTACTAAAGGTTTGTTCCCATTCCACAACACTCCCCGTTGTCACTAGCCCCACTGGTTACAGGTCATTGTCAGATTAAAAGTGTATTTTGGCTCTCTTTTGTATTGTTTTTGCTTTTTCTTGGAAGGAACAGTATGCAGGCCTGTGGCCTTTGGTTCCTTCTTCCTTGCATAAAAAAAAAAAAAAAATTATTATAGGTCTGATCTCATTCCATAGCACTTACAGTAGTGACTAGCACCATATGTTACAGGTTGTGCCAGATTAAGAGTGCATGTTACTGTAGGTTAGATCTCATTCCATAACACCTCCAGTAGTCACTAGCACCATATGTTACTAAGCACCATATGTTGCAGGTCATTGGCAGAATAAGACATTTTTTCATTACTTTCACCATATCTTACAGTTAATCTGTTGTCACAACTTACCTTTCAAGATGAAGAGATGGTAGTTTTTAGGCACAGTTACAGGGGAGAGCATAGATAAAGCTTTTCCATGCACCAGCACCTCACCATATGTTGCATAGCACCATATGTTGCAGGTCATTGGCAGAATAAGACATTTTTTTTTATTACTTTCACCATACCTTAGAGTTAATCTGTTGTCACAGCTTACCTTTCAGGATGGAGAGATGGCAGTTTTAGGCACAGTAATAGTGGAGGGCATAGATAAAGCCTTTCCATGCACCGGCACTTCTCTCTGTGAGAGCCAACGGCCAAATGGTTTGCCTAACTCATTGCAAGACTCAGGTTTGAAGCTTCACTCATACTTAGTTCCATGTCAGTGAAGCATAATCTCCGTATAAAATAGCCACTCTGAACAGGGATTCATTTTGCTTGAAGCTTCAGATCAGTTTCATCAGTCAGTATCTCTTTCCTTTCTACCTACATCTATATTTAGGTGGGAATAAAGGTCAAAGTAATGATAATAATGATATTTATCCTGCCTTTTTACTCCCGGCCCCCTTTCCTTGGTGGGGTTAGACCTATTTTCCCTCAGTGGATCTGTTTTTCCCCCATTTATCCACCTTCCCCCATACCTCTGTATCCCCCCAGTGGGTTATTGTCCCCCAGTGGGTCTACTTTCTCCAGTGGACCCATTTTCCCCCAAGAACCCATTTTTCCTCAGGGCCTTATTTCACCTTGCACCTTCTTGCCCCAGGGACCTGCTTTCACCCAGGGACCTATTTGTACCTGTGTACCCATGGACCTATTTGTACCTATGGACCTATTATTACCTATGAACCTATTTTATTGCCACTCATGGACCTATTTTATTTCCAATCATGGACTAACTCTCACCCATGGACCTATTTTATTTCTATGCAAGGACACTCTTCCATGGACTTGCTTTATTTCCATTCATGGATTATCACTCATGGACCTAATGCATTTTTACTCATGGACCTATTTTATTTCTGCTCATGGATTTATTGTCACCTATGGACCTATTTTATTCACTCATGGATTTATAGTCATCCATGGACCTATTTTATTATCACTCATGGATTT
>JAGKTI010020088.1:0-16568 GCA_018397915.1 Birgus latro | reverse complement strand
GGTGTTATCACTTCATTTTCTTCTAAATACTTTATCCATCTTTTTCTAATAATTTTCTCACAGATTTTGCAAACAATACTAGTAAATGACACAGGTCTATAATTAAGTGGATCCTCTCCATCTCCTCCCTTGAAGATTGGCACAATACTTTCTCTTTTCCAATCTTTATGTAACTGTCCATTTTCAAGTGAGGTCTTGATGATGACATAAACTGGCCATGCTAACTGGTCGGCACATTCCTTCAGGATCCATCCAGCCACACCATCTGGTCCCATTGCTTTTCTCACATCCAAATCCTTCATCAGCTGTAGCACCTCATTCATGTCAGCTGTAATTTCGGCCATTCCTGTTAGCCTGGCTTCCATTTCAGGCTCCCTAAATTCGTCTTCCAGTACATAAACTGACTGCAGCTTGTTGTTCATTATTTCACACAAGTCTTCTTCTCTTTCATATGTTTCATCTCCATCCCTCAGTCGTATTATAAAGTAATCCCTCCATTATTCGACACAATAGAGCCAAAGACATATCCGAATATTGCTTTTGTCCGAATATTGGGCCCTGAAGCTCCAGCACTGGTCATTCATGACCCTGACCTAACCTAACCTAACCTAAATCAGAAAACTACCTTCCTACCTCCCTACTGGACATGTATAGCACTTATTTAGGTCCCTTTTCACATAAATAATGCACACAAAGCATGAATTAATTGAATTTTAACCAAAAAATGATGATTTAGAGGTGAGTGAGGCATAGGTGGTCAAAACTTGCCAGCATAGTATATGTAAGTATCTGACATGGAAATCATCTTTTCTCACATTTTATTCACTAAATTATTGGATACAAAGCATCAAATACAGTAAATGATGTAAATTGCTACCAGAAAAATGGTTAGGTTAGGTTAGGTTAGGTTATGACTGGACATGAAATTCACTGCCTTTCACCTTTTTCATAGCTGGTGCACTTAAAAACCATGCATGAAAAAATTAAATTGCAAGCAGGAAATTATGATTAACATTTAGGGTAATTTTTTAAGACATTTATAGCATGATGAAAACAGGTTAGGCATGAAAATCTTTATGGTAAGCATAGGTCAGGTTAGGATGGGTTAGGTTAGGTTAGGTTAGGTTAGGTTAGGTTAGGTTAGGACCAGACATGAAATTCACTGCCTTTCCCCTTTTTCATAGCTGGTGCACTTAAAAACCATGCATGAAAAAATTAAATTGCAAGCAGGAAATTATGATTAATGTTTTTGGTAATTTTTAAACACATTTACAGCATGATGAAAACAGGTTAGGCATGAAAATCTTTATGGTAAGCATAGGTTAGGTTAGGTTAGGTTAGGACCGGACATGAAATTCACTGCCTTTCCCCTTTTTCATAGCTGGTTCACTTAAAAACCATGCATGAAAAAATTAAATTGCAAGCAGGAAATTATGATTAACATTTAGGGTAATTTTTTAACACATTTACAGCATGATGAAAACATGTTAGACATGGAAATCTTTATGGTAATCATAGGTTAGGTTAGGTTAGGACCGGACATGAAATTCACTGCCTTTCACCATTTTCAAAGCTGGTGCACTTAAAAACCATGCATGAAAAAATTAAATTGCAAGCAGGAAATTATGATTAACATTTAGGGTAATTTTTTTAACACATTTACAGCATGATGAAAACAGGTTAGACATGAAAATCTTTATGGTAATCATAGGTTAGGTTAGGATACGTTAGGTTAGGTTAGGTTAGGACCGGACATGATATTCACTGCCTTTCACCATTTTCATAGCTGGTGCACTTAAAAACCATGCATGAAAAAATTAAATTGCAAGCAGGAAATTATGATTAACATTTAGGGTAATTTTTTAACACATTTACAGCATGATGAAAACAGGTTAGACATGAAAATCTTTATGGTAATCATAGGATAGGTTAGGTTAGGTTAGGACCAGACATGAAATTCACTCCCTTTCACCATTTTCATAGCTGGTGCACTTAAAAACCATGCATGAAAAAATTAAATTGAAAGCATGAAATTATGATTAACATTTAAGGTAATTTTTTAACAAATTTACAGCATGATGAAAACAGGTTAGACATGAAAATCTTTATGGCAATCATAGGTTAGGTTAGGATAGGTTAGGTTAGGTTAGGTTAGGACCGGACATGAAATTCACTGCCTTTCACCATTTTCATAGCTGGTGCACTTAAAAACCATGCATGAAAAAATTCAACTGAAAGCAGGAAATTATGATTAACTTTTAGGGTAATTTTTTAACACATTTACAGCATGATGAAAACAGGTTAGACATGAAAATTGTTATGGAAATCATCTTGCACACAGTTTATGCATGAGATTAATGATATGGAAAGAACAAAACAAGGAATTTTGATGAAGTTAGGGTACTTACGAAAAAGAAGCCGCCGTCCTGATGTATAACTCGCTCTATCATCTGACTTTGACACGAAGAATTGCACCACTCAACCGTCGCAATTTACAATCACCAGCACTTCTCACTAACACTTTCCACAACGTGTTTTTTTGCATAACTGGGATCACATCACTTCACTGCACTGTAGATAACAGTAAATTCCCGTGTGGTCTAGTGACGAGTCCTGGAGCCTTGTGAATTTCTCAGCAGCAGCTTTCAGCTCTGTTCCACATACCAACACACCAGCAGCACGTTGTTGTCGATACAAAATCAGCGTGGATCGGTCGATGTCTGCATACTTAGGACTAAACCTCACCTTCCTCTCCACGTTTCGTTTGGTCTTCAAAGCGAAATCAGCCATGTACCGCTGTAGTTTGTCTCGGGACTTCTTGATATCAAACAAGGTGGAGCGAGGGAGATTGAATTCACGACGAATCCGTGAGGTCGGCCACCCGGCGTCCATCTTTTCCAATACCCTTCCCTCTTCTTCTCCAGAATCAGAACCACTTTTTTTCTCTTCTCAGGTGGCGGGGCCATCATCACACACATGATGAAGAAGGTAAAGAGCAGCATCAAGCCCTGCAGGAGGTAGGGTATCACCACAAAAGCAATCACTTCGGCCGCCATTGTCTGAGCTGTTCACGAGGCAGCAACTGAGTGGAAAATGGGACCGACAGACAGGACAGGCGCCACACGCGTAAACACAGCCGATCGGCGCGCGTGGGAAATTGAACCTGATGCGGTCCAAAAAATTCGAATTTTTTTCCGAATTTTTGGGCATTTTGGGGGTTGGGCAGCCCACGATATCTGAGTAGTGGGGGTGTTCGAGTATTGGCCGTCCAAATAGTAAAGGGATTACTGTACTGTCCTTAACTTTCATTTTACCATTTACAAACCTATAAAATAGTTTCGGCTCTTTTTTACGGTTAGGCACAATATCTTTTTCGTATTTCCTTTCCTCTTCTGTCCGTACCCTTACATATTCTTTTCTTACCTGCTTGAACTCCTCCCAAGCCCTTTCACTGTACCTTTCTCTCACTTTATTCCATGCTTTTTTTCTTGCCTCTTGTGCCATCCTACATCTGTTGTTAAACAATTCTTTCTTTCTTTCCATAGCTGCAGAAAATTTTTGGGACATACTTAGTAACTCCAGTTTTATATACTTCTATATAAAACTCATATTTCTCATCAACATTTGTGATCATTTTCATTTTACTCCATTCTACATTTTGGAAAAGTTCCTCAGGGAAGCAAAGTTTGCCTTCCCATAATTGTATCTATTTTCTCTGTGTTTTTCATCTCTTTCTCCTTCCCTTTCTCCTACCACGTCCATCTCATTTACCAGATGATCACTTTTACCAAAGGGGCATTGGTAGGTTATGTTCCTCACATCATTTGGGTCCTTTGTGAATACTAGGTCGAGCCTGGATGGTTCATCATCACCTCTAATTCTTGTGTTTTCTTTGATCAATTGGGTTAACATGTTTTCCATCGCCAGTACCATTAATTTATTTCCCCATGATTCCTCATTGTTCCCAGCATCCATACTTTCCCAATCAACTTCTCTACAGTTAAAATCTCCCATTAATATTATTCTGTTTCTTCGTTCAGTTAACATTTTTAGCCTAATAATGGATTCTCTTATTAACTGTTCGTAACCTTCCTTCGTCCATGCCTTAGTTTTGGGGGGAATGTAAAATACTATTACATCTATTTTTTCTCCATAACTGTCCTCTATTGCAACTCCCAAAATTTCAGCCATGGTATTTTCAGTTTCTATATTCTTTGCTCTTAAGTCATTATGGGTTAATATCATTATACCTCCCCCAAACTTACCTTCTCTGTCCTTCCTCCAAATGTTATAATTGTTCCATCCAAATAATTTTGTATCAACATCTTGGGGCAATTTAGTCTCTACTAAGCAAACAATTTCAGGTTTATTTTCATTTATATAATCACCAATTTCCCCTTTGTTAGATATTAACCCATCTACATTACTGTACATGATACTCAGATTTACTGCACTGTTTTTATCTTTACTCATTCTTGTCTTTTTCACATTCATATCCATCCCCCTTGTTTCCTTCACATCTAGTTCCTCACATACCACACCCTTACTTTCATATCCATCACTCTCCCAAAAAAAGTTTTACATTCTTCCTCTGTCCTCTCGTCATTTTTTTTTCCTTTACTTGGTCCTTCAAAGATTTTAAAACTTCTCTTTCTTCTTCATTCTAATCTTTTCTTACTATAATATTTTCCATCCCTGCCTCTTTGCTTAGTTTCCAGGTCACTTTGAGTATATAATTTACTACACTTTCTGATGACATCTTAACTATACTGTAATTGGGCTTGCTTCCCCTTTCTTATATTCCCCTGTCCTCCGTACTTCCACAATTTCTTTTTCCCACTTGTTTCCTTTGGGATCGATCTTGCCCAATATTTTCCTCACCTGATTCGAGAGTCTCTCAAGTATCATAGACCTAACTTTTTCTTCCTCCCTGTTTCCAAATATTATGACACATGTTTCTTTCTACTGTTTCTCTCACTATTTTCTCTTTTTCCTTCAATGTTTTCACTACATTTTCTTCCATTTTTTCCTGTTCATTTCCCTTTCTTCCTGAATAATTTCCCTTAAACTGACCACTTCTTTCTGTTCTTCTTCCACATGTGCCCATTTTGCCTTTTGCTCTTCTAACACACTACTTACCTTCTCTGTTTTGTTACTGCTCTCTTCTTGTTTTCTCCTTAATTCAATATTTTCTTGTTTCAAATTCTCAATCTCCTGGTTCGCTGTCTCATTGACCTGTATCAAACTCTGTATATATTATCGTTATTTTCAGGCATGTTTCTTGATATTAGATCTTCCTCTTTCTTTTCTAGTTCACTAATTCTCATAATCAGCATTTTGACCAAATCCATAACATTTGTTTCACTGTCAAAACCTGGAAATTCCAGTTCCCTAATGTTTACATTGACGGCCATGTTTGAGGTCAGTTGCAGTACTAAACTGAACAGCTGTTCCCAAGATTCCTACAAAATATTCATGCATACTTACTGACAATAGTTCTTTACTTTTTTGGTAGACAATAATAACTTGCAATACTTCAAAATTTAAACAAGACTGAAGGAGACAGGACAATTCCAGAAAGCTACTTAAGGTTCGTTGAAGGTGGTTTGAGACACGTCTTCTTGCTCTGGCTGCTCGTGTGTGTGTGTGTGTGTGTGTGTGTGTGTGTGTGCTCCCTCTCTCTATTCTGTGTGTGTGTATTTACCTAATTGTATTTACCTAATTGTGATATACAGGAAATTAGCTACGCTCATGGGGTCCCTTCTCTATTTCTCAATAAGTCAAATTTTGCCTTATATTCGTTTAAGTTTTTAGACTGGACGATCTCTTTGTCCAGGCTATTCCACAGGTCTATGCATCTATAAGGAAAGCTATATTTATTGATGTCCTTCGAGCTGTTTGGTTTCTTTAGTTTCATACTGTGTGCTCTTGTTACCCTTTCATCCCACACAAACAGATTTTTTTGTCAATTTTATCTACTCCTATCATGGTCCTGAACTCTGCAATTATGTCACCCCTCTCTCTCCTTTCCTCTAAGGAAGGTAAATCCAGCCTTTCCAGCCTCTCTCTGTACGACATCTGCCAGACTGGGGACCATCTTGGTTGCAGTTCTTTGTATTTTCTCAATCTTGTTTATATATTTCTCTTTGTGTGGGGACCACACTACTGCTGCATATTCTAACCTTGGGCGGATCATGGCCACTATCAATTTTTTCATCATCTCCTCATCCATGTAATGAAATGCCACTCTTATATTGGTCGAGGGTTTATATGTCTTTCTGACTATCTTATTTATGTGCTTTTCAGGTGACAAACTATCCTGGACCAGCACTCCCAAATCTTTCTCTTCTCTCGCTTTTCTAATTGGTTCATTACCCATCAAATAATTCAGTGATGGCCTCTTGGTACTTCTACCCATTTCCAATATTTTATATTTTTTTGCACTGAATTTCATTTCCCACATCCGGCTCCAATCATGTATCCTATCCAGATCCTCCTGTATCATTTTAAAGTCCTCTTCAACCTCTACCTTTCTCAAGATCTTTGCATCATCAGCAAACAGGCTTGCATAACTCTCCACTCCATCTACCATATCATTTACGTAAATCAGGAACATTACTGGTGCCAACACTGAGCCCTGTGGGACACCACTTGTTACTTCCCTCCATCTAGATGTCCTGTCCTTTATTACTGTCCTCATTTGTTTGTCACTCAAAAAGTCTTTCATCCATTCCAGGAGGCTTCCCTTCAGTCCTGCGATATGCTCTAATTTCCATATTAGTGTGTTTGTGTGTGTGTGTGTGTAACTCACCGGGTCGGTCAGGATCACTTGATGGTAGTGATCGTCAGCTTTTACCCTCCCGGAAGGGAGCTGAGAGCTCATATAGTCCGATCTATGGGCAAGGCTGTTACCTTCACACATGCACACACCCATCCCCTTGCTCAATGGGGACAGTAACCACCCACTTCGTCAGTGAAACTTTTCGCAACCTGAGCGAGGCGCGAACTCCCGTCTACCAGATGGCAAGCGAGAACGCTACCACTGCGCCAGTGAGCGGTGTGTGTGTGTGTGTGTGTGTGTATTTACCTAGTTGTGATATGCAGGAAATGAGCTTCACTCATGGGCTCTTTTCTGTGGTTTCGATAAGTCAAATTTTGCTTTGAACTCATTTAAGTTCTTAGACTGGGCAGTCTCTTTGTCCAGGCTATTCCACAGGTCTATGCATCTGTATGGAAAACTATTTTTCTTGATATCCTTCAGGCATTTTGGCTTTTTCAGTTTCATTCCCTTTCCTCTTGTTACTCTCTCACCCCTTACAAACATGTCTTCTCTGTCAGTTGTTTCTGTTCCCAACCTGGCTTTGAACACTGCAATCATGTTGGCCCTCTCTCATCTTTCTTCTAAGGAATGCAGGTCTTATTTTTCCAGCCTTTCCCTGTATGTCAGATCTGCCAGTCAACCATCTTGGTTGCTATTTTTTGTATTCTCTTAATCCTGTTTATATCTTTCTTTTTATGTGGGGACCACACTGCTGCTGCATATTCCAACCTGGGGTGGATCATGGCCACAGTCAATTTTTTCGTCATCTCCTCATCCATGTAATGAAATGGTACTACATGTATTATGTTAGTCAAGAGATTATACATCTCTCAAACTGTCTTGTTAATGTGTTTTTCAGGTGACACTTTATCCTGGACCAGCACTCCCAAATCCTTCTCTTCTCTCGCTTTTATGATTAGATCATTACATCATCATCATCACCACAGACAATGCTCTAACAGGGGACTGAGTGGCAGGAGTGAAAGATGAGTTTTGGACAAGTGTAGAAGCATGTATGGACAAGTTTGAGAGGAGCAAGAGAGTGTTTTTGATTGGAGACATGAATGGCAGTCGGGAATGTACGAGTGGATGAGTGGTTTGTCAGTGGGGTGTGCCAGCTGAATTAGATGAGAATGGTAGTGCTTTGGTGGACATCTGTGCTAGTAAGGGGTTGGCAATTGCCAACACCTTGTTCCAGGTATATATGGAGAGTCATGAGGAGGATAGATGGTGAACTTGTTGAACGGAAGGCAATGATAGATTACGTGTGTGTGGATGAGCGAATGAGAAGACAAGTGTTGGATGCAAGAGTGTAGAGAGGGTGGGGGACTGGAATCTTGGACCATCACTTAGTGATGGCAAAGGTAAGGCTGCAAATTAAATGGGTGAGGAGACGAAGGGTAAGACAGGTGGAAACAGCTCCTGTGAAAAGAGTGGAGAAGTTGCAAGAGAGTGAGGAAATGGCAGAGAATAAAAGCATAGTGGAAGAAAGATTGGGAAGTATGAGTTAGAGCAGATGGAAGGGATGGAAGAAGTATGCAGGATATTCACAGAAGAGATAGGCGGAGCATGCGAGGTGATTTGTGGAGTGAGGAGGAGATGCAGAGGTGTGCAGGGGACAGCATGGTGGAATGATGAGGTGAAACAAACTGTGGAACAAATGAAGAAGGCATATAGTGACTGGCTAGCAGGTATAGGTAGGGGAGAAGATGAAAGAGAGAAGAGAGAGGTATATGTGAGCAGGAGAAGGGAGGTGAAGAGGTTGGTAAAGGAGAATAAGAAGAGAGTGGATGAGAGTTTGTGAGGAATCGGAGTGGGAAATGGAGGGAGAGTAAGAAATTGTTTTGGAAGGAGGTAAAGAAAGTGAGACAGCGTGAAAGGGGAAGTAGTAGGGGAGTGAAGGATGGGAATAATGGATTGCTGTTGGAGAAGAGAGAGAAAATGAGGAGATGGAAGGAGCACTTTGAGAATTCGTTGAATGTAGAGAGTGAGAGCAGTGCGAGTATAAGTGGTTGGGGAATGGCTGGGAGAAAAGGAGATGAGAGGAGGGAGGAAGAGATCAGTAGGGTGGAAGCAGTTGAAGCAATGAAAAAGATGAAGATGGGAAAGGCCCCAGGAATTGATGGAGCTTGCGGTGAAATGCTGAAGTATGGGGGTTAGATTGCTGTGGAGTAGATATGGAAGTTGTGTTGATTGGCTTTGAAAGAGGGATGGGTTCCAGAGGACTGGAAATCAGGTATAATTGTTCCTGTATACAAAGGAAAAGGGGAGATAGAATGTTGTGGTGACCATAGGAGTATTTGCATTCTTAGTGTGATTTGAAAAATATATGGTAGAAAACTTATTGATAGGGTTAGGCATATAACAGAGAAGCTAATTGGAGAAGAACAAGGGCAATTTAGGAAGGGAAAAGGGTGTGTAGATCAGATATTTGTTCTAAAGTGTTTAGTGGAGAGGTATCTAGAGAAGAGAAGAAAGTGTATGCTGCCATCATGGACTTGGAGAAAGCATGTGACGGAGTAGATAGGCAAGGTATGTGGAATGTATTAAGAGTATATGGAGTGGATGGGAAATTGTTGAGTGCTGTAAAGAGTATGTACGAGGGAGCTAGGGCTACAGTGTGAGTGGATGGTGAGCTGAGTGAGTTCTTTGATCTAAATGTGGGACTGAAACAGGGATGTGTGATGTCTCCATGGCTGTTTAATATATTCATGGATGGGGTTGTAAAGGAGGTGCAAGGCAGGACAGTGGATGTAGGGGTGGCTCTAATGAATGAGGGTGAGGTGTGGAAGATTCCGGTGTTGCTGTTTGCTGATGATACAGTATTGTTGAGTGAAGGTGAATTGGAGTGTCAAGGTTTGGTGAATGAGTTTGGAACAGTGTGTAAGAAGAGGAATCTGAAAGTTAATGTAAACAAGAGTAATATTATGGTGTTTGAGAGGAATGAAGTCACAGAATGCACAGTGAGGTTGGTTGATGAGGATATGGAGAATGTGAGTGCATTCAAGTTCTTGGGTAATGTGATGAGTAAGGATGGATGTTTATGGAATGAAGTGCTTGAAAGGGTACAGCAAGGAAGGAAGGTTATTGGTTCACTGAGAAGGGATGAGAAATTGGGAGGTGAGTGTGGAAGGTAAGAAGTCACTGCAAGATAGGTTTGTGATCCCTACTCTGATGTATGGAAGTGAGGCATGGACCATGCTAGAGGGGAACAATTCAAGAGTGAGAGCAGTGGAAATTATGTACCTGAGAGGAGCATGTGGAGTGACATGGAGGGACAGTTTGACGAATGAAGAAGTGAAAGAACATTGTGGGGTGGATGTGGATGTGATTTAGAAAGTTAGGAGAACTACACTGAGGTGGTTTGGACATGTGGAGAGGATGGGGAATGAAAGACTGACTAAAGGCCCCCGTACACTATCAGTCATGATTGCACAATCATGGTGATTGCGCAAACAGTTCAGTCATTGGTTTTGGCCACACACACTAGTAATGAGATTGTGCAATCATCAGTTGTCGTGTGTGCTTCATCCAGTCAAGATGAGTAGGGAGGCTGCATGTATTGCCATTGTCCTTGAGAGCATGGAACCAAAGAAGAAAAGGAGAAGAAAGGTGTGGATGAAGGACTGGCTTAAGAAAAGGCATGAATTCACCCACGACAACCTTCTACAGGAACTTGTAATCTCTTCTCCTGTAGACTACAAGAATTTCCTACGTATGGACAAGGAAACGTTCATTGATTTGCTGGGATTGATCTCCTTTGTGGCCATACTACGGGTCGCATTGGGGTCTATCTCCTTTAGTTTTTCTACTAATTTATTGTAGCATTCCCCTTTCAAATTTCTCTTCTTGTAATCATCACATTTGATCTTCCACAATGCTGGGAAACTTCGGTATAGTTCAAGGAATTCCCGCCAAAACTCTTGAGTGTCCTGTGTACTCGCCATGGCTGGCGGTGGAAGACTGACGTTTTTGCTCAATCATTACCAGACACAGTCAATCATGATTGTGCAAGCATCATGATTGACGGCTAAAAATCAAACCGTGTTGGACCCTCTTCAATCATCTTCAATCATTTGTGCAGTCCTTCAATCATACCCACACACTATGGATATGATTGCGCAGTCATGATTGATAGTGTATGGGGGCCTTAAGAGAGTGTATGTAGTTGAAGTAGAGGGAGGGGGAGACTGAGAATGAGGTGGAGGGATGGAGTTGAGAGGTATATGAGGGAGGGAGGAGTGAGTTGGGGGGAGGGCAGTCAAATGGTGGGTGACAGAGCGACTTGGAGGTGTTTTGTCTGCGGCCACCCTTTGCGGGAGTAGGGCATCAGGCTATAGATAGATAGATCATCATCATCCAATCCTGTGCTGCCCCATGAGGAGCGCAGGAGCCTGGGGCTAGGCAAGGTGGCCATGATATTTAACGCATCACGTCCCGACTGATTTCCTACCTCCGATACCCCTCAGTCCCGAGCAATTTCGTTTTTTTTTTTTTTGGGGGGGGGGCTCAAACCTTCGCTTTTGGTGAGAAACATCGAAAATTCATAGAGAAATCGCCCTCCTGACCTTATAAATGTTGCTACAGGTGATATGCCAACCTTACCTTTCGTTCTCTCTCACGGTATTTGGCCTCAAAGAAAACGAACTATGGGAGGGTAAACTAATTGAAGCCACTTTGAATTACGTATTTATTTATTTATTTATTTGGTACGAATTTATGTGTAGTACAAGACTATATTGGTTTTCACACAATTATATAGGGAATAGAAGCATTGTTCAATCATCAAACACATCCACATATGGCACCTTACTTTACGACATTACCACCTCATCACTTCTGTTTGTTTCTTGCTCTAGCTTCTTTATTTCCTTGTCCTCCACCTCAGGAATCACTTTCACTGTGAATTTTGTCATTGGAGAGACCGTGGGGCAACATGTCTTTACTGGCCAGCTCACTGCTAATAGGTGAATTGCCAAGTGTGGGGGGGAGGGGGTTCAGGTGGGGCCAGGCAGTATCCCCACATGACAGCAGATAGAGGAAGGCCTCCCACATATGCCTACCAAAAATCCCCCGTGAAACTTGATAATTGTGCAAATTATGAACCTTGCAATTGGGCGACGTACCCGTACATCGATGGGTCTAGCTGTGATGAAATGTTGCAATGTACCCATACGTCGATGGAACGCCTCAGGTTAACATGACAGTGACCAGCCTTACTCATCCCTGAATGGCATTACATGAGCAATAAACCCCAACCACCTCTTGGATATAAACTTGCACAAGCTCAAACTGATTGGAGTACCTTAATTACCCACTAAACCACCAGACACCATCATTTGGTTATATGGTTACCACCCTGCATAGTAAATGGTTTCCTGGTGTATGGGAAACCATGTGGCTTCACTCAGTGTTGAGTCACCCATTGGCAGAAGGAAGAGGAAAGAATGAAGGGAAAAAAGACATAAGAGGGAATGTAAAGTCACCTGTAGGCATAAGAAAGAGGAAAGAAATATACTTCAGTGATGGTCCCTTGGTACGCTCCATTTCCAATATTTTACATTTTTTTGCATTGAATTTAATTTCTTACATCCAGCTTCACTTATGAGTCCTATCCAGGCCCTCCCACAGCATTTTACAGTCTTCTTCAACTTCTACTCTCCTCATGGCCTTTGCATTGTCAGCAAACAGACTTGCATAACTTTTCATTCCATCTACCATATAGTTTACATAAATTAGGAACATTACTGGCACTTACACCGAGCCCTGAGGAACTTCACATGTTACTCCCCTCCATCCAGACATCATGTCTTATTACTGTCCTCATTTGTCTGTCTCTCAAGAAGTCTTTCATCCACTCTAAGAGGTCCCCTTCAGTCCTCCTATGTTTTTCAGTTTCCACATTAGTCACTTGTGGGGTACATTGTCAAAGGCTTTCTCCAAATCTAAATACACACAATCAACCCAACTATCTCTCTCCTGTAGCACGTCTGTCATCCTTGAGTAGAAGCTCAACAGTTGGAAACACACGACCTTCCACTTCTAAATCCAAGCTGACTTTCTACCAATATGTCCATCTCTTCCAGATATTTTAACCATCTGTCTTTCAGGATTCTCTCGCATAATTTTGCGACCATGCTGGTCAGGGACAGTAGTCTGTACTTACTTCAGGGGTTTTCATTATTTCCTCCTTCTAAATTGGTACTGACCCTTTTCCATTCCCGAGGCACTTTCCCTTCTTCCAGAGAACACACAGCTAAACCATGAATCTTATCCGCCAGTTGTTTCTGCATTCCTTTAGTATCCAATTAGAAATCCCATCTGATCCTGGGGCTTTCCTCACATCTTGAGTTTCCAGTAACTTGTATACTTCTTGCACTTCAACTTTAAATCACTTAACCTTACATTTCCGGTCACTCCCTCCTCCTCCACAAAATCACTTCTCTTTTGATGACTGTTTGGAAGCATTTGTTCATTATTTCAGCTTGAATAACTGCATCTTTATAGACATTTCCTTCTACTGTCAGCTTGTTGATTCCATCCTTTTGTTTCAGTTTGTCATTAACAAACCTGTAAAAAAATTTAGGTTCTTCTTTACATTTGTTCACTATACCTTTTTTGAAGTTTCTTTCTTCCTGTATATGTATTTTTCTATATTCATTTCTAGTTCTTTCATTTTCTTCCTTTGTTCTGTCATTGCCTGTCTTTCGCCATTTGTTCCATGCCTTATCCCTTTCTTTTATTGCTGTCATACACCATTTGTTGAACCAGTCATTTCTCCAGTTCTCATTCCCACTAACTTTTGGCGCATGCTTTTCCACACCCGTATTATAGAAGTCTAGAAAGATATCTCACTTCTTTATCTCTCTTGTTTCCCTGCATTCTCACCAAACTGCTTCTTTGAAAAATTTTCCTAATCCTTTAAAGTTGGCTTTCCCAAAGTTGTTTTTTCCATGCCTGTATAGCTCATCTGTTGTCTCCCCATTTCCTTCTGTCATTTGGAGCTCTGTCACTACATGATCACTTTTTCCTAAAGGACACAGATACTTCAGAGATTTAATTGCATCACGTTCTTTGGTTAAAATTAAATCTGGTTTTGCTGGTGTTTCATCCCCTCTAAATCTTGTCTCTTCTTTGACCCACTGGGTCGTTACATTATCCATTGCTGTATTTAACTACGAGTATACTGCCCCATGAATCTTTTCCTCTTCCTAAGCCCCACTCTTCCCAGTTTATCTCTTTACAATTGAAGTCACCAATCAGGATTATGTTGCTTCTTTTCTCAGTCACTTTCTGTAGGTATATAACCATGCCCTACAACATCTCTTGATATTCCTCCTCATTTCATGCCCCCCTCTTGGGAGGGACATATTTTTTTTTTTTTTTTTTATGCAAGGAAGAAGGAACCAAAGGCCACAGGCCTGCATACTGTTCCTTCCAAGAAAAAGCAAAAACAGTACAAAAGAGAGCCAAATTCAAGATCCGTTCAATTCGAGATGCCTGGACACACTGCGTTTGAAAGACTGGAGATCATAGGAAGTAGGTAATACAGACAGAGGAAGACAGTTCCAGAGTTGACCAGTTGCATAAATGAAGGACTGGAAGTAATGGTTAACTCTTGCATTAGAGAGTCGGACAGAAAAGGGATGAGAGTTTGTTGCTAGACAGCTACTACGTTCCCGTCGTAGAGGTGGAGGGATGCAAGCAGACAGTTCAGTGGAACAGTGACCATTGAAGTAGCGATAGAAGAGAGATAAAGATGCAACAGTGCAGCGAAGAGACAAAGGTTGAAGGGAATCAGTTAGAGGAGGAGAGTTAATGAGACGAAAAGCCTTTGACTCCACCCTATTGAGAAGAGCTGCATGTGTTGAGCCTCCCCACACATGAGACTTGTACTCCATACTATCTATCTATCTATTGCCAGACGCCTCAATCCCGCACGGGGTGGCCACAAACAAATCGCCTCCATGTCACTCTGTCCCCTGCCATTTCACTACCACGCTCCCAACTCACACCTCCCTCCCTCATATACCTCTCCACTCCATCCCTCCATCTCATCCTCGGCCTCCCCCTCCCTCTCGTCCCCTCCACCTCACTCACATACACTCTCCTCGTCAGTCTTTCACTCTCCATCCTCTCCACATGACCAAACCACCTTAACGTGCTTCTCCTAACGCTTCCCATCACGTCCTCAACCACACCACAACGCTCCTTCACTTCCTCATTTGTTAGTCTGTCTCTCCATGTGACTCCACATGCTCCTCTCAAATAACTCATTTCCACTGCTCTCACTCTTGACTTCTGTCCTTCCAACAGGGTCCAAGCTTCACTTCCATATGTCAGAGTTGGTATCACAATACTGTCATGTAACAACTTTTTCACTTCCATGCTCACTTCCCTGTTTCTTATCACTGCTTTCAACGAACCAGCAACCTTCCTTCCCTGCTGCACCCTTTCGAGCACTTCACCCTCCAGACTTCCATCTTTACTCATCACACTGCCCAAGTACTTAAATTCACTCACATTCTCCATATCCTTCCCATCCAATCTCACTGTACATTCACTGGCTTCACTTCTCTCGAAGACCATCACTTTACTCTTCCCTACATTCACCTTTAGATTCCGTTTCTTACACACACTCCCAAACTCGTCTACCAAGCCTTGCAGCTCCCCTTCATCTTCACGCAACAACACAGTATCATCTGCAAACAACAGTACAGGGAGTTTCCAAACACTGCCCTCTATCACTAGGGCCGCTCCAACATCCACTGCCGGACCTTGTATTTCTTTTATAGCCCCATCCATATACAGATTGAACAACCATGGAGACATGACACATCCTTGTTTCAATCCAACCTTCAAATGGAAAGATTCACTCAGTTTGCCAGCCACATGCACTGCAGCCTTAGCACCCTCATACATGCTCTTCACTGCCTTCAACAGCTTCCTATCCACTCCATATATTCTTAATACCTTCCACAAACCTTGTCTATCCACCCTGTCATATGCTTTCTCCAGATCCATAAAGGCTGCATACAACATCTTGCCCTTCTCTAGAAACTTTTCCACTAGGGATCTAAGAATGAATATCTGGTCTACACATCCTCTTCCCTTCCTAAAACTTCCTTGTTCTTCTCCAACTAATTCCTCAATAATTTCCCTAACTCTGTCAGTAAGTATCCTACCATATACTTTTCCTATTACACTGAGAAGGCAAATGCCCCTATGATTACCACACACTGCTTTTTCCCCTTTTCCTTTGTACAGAGGAATAATTATACCTGACTTCCAATCCTCCGGGACTCTACCCTCCTCCCAAGCCAATCTGCACACCTTCCACATCCATTCTATTACTATCTCTCCCCCATGCTTCAGCATTTCGCCACACACTCCATCAATTCCTGGGGCTTTCCCCATTTTAACTTCCTTCATTGCTTCCACCACTTCCATCCTGGTGATTTCTTCCTCTCTTCTCACAACCCTCCTTCTCCCTGCCATTCCCCAGCCACTTATACTTGCATTACTTTCATTCTCTATGTTCAACAGTTCATTAAAGTGTTCTCTCCATCTGTTTACTTTTTGTCCCTTCTCCACTAGTAATCTACCATTTTTATCTTTCACACCCCCACTGACTTCGTTGGCACCCTGTCTAGCTCTCTTTACCTCCTTCCAGAACATTTTCTTACATTCCCTCCACTTTGCACTCAAATTCCTTCCAAATTCCTCATCCACTCTCTTCTTACTCTCT
>JAGKTI010020087.1:0-16569 GCA_018397915.1 Birgus latro | reverse complement strand
GAGAGAGAGAGAGAGAGAGAGAGAGAGAGAGAGAGAGAGAGAGAGAGAGAGAGAGAGAGAGAGAGAGAGATGGCTGGAAGCCTTGATTATGACAAAGTGACTGACACATTCACCCAACTAAAATCAAGATACCACACCCAGATCCTTCCTCCCTAGAAAAAAAAAATAATGAATATGTTAGGTCTATGTATAAAATAAATTGATAAATAACATGTGTTTATGACCTAATAATCACATCAGAGAATGAGGGATTTGGTTAAATGTTGCTTGGCATATTCTGATTGCATCCTTTTTATGAGCAGGACAGGAGGGAGAAGGAAAGAAAAGGAGGAGAAAGCAGAGGAGATGAGGGGTGCGACAGACAGATGAGACACCAAAACAACTTCTGGAAAGGTGAAGAGGAGAGTAACAGATGGACTAGACACAGAATTAACACAGTTTTGTCGCAATTCAGATTGTACTCATTTTATTTGTATTTCATGTTGCAAAAGTTAGTCCAGGCACCTGACCGGAACCTTCTGGTAGAGCACAGTACTGTCTCATATCTTATTTATATTTTGCTCTAAAATAACCTGAAAATGATCCGGTGAAAATTTAAAGATTTCTGGGCTGGGCTAAGCCCCCAATGTTTCAAGTTCTTAAATTCGTCCCTGCTTAGCATTCCATTCTCTGAAGCAGATTATTATCTAATTAATAAAATGTTCTTTTGCGAATAAACCACTAGTAATTTGGAATTTTCTGTACAACTCAAGAACAGTAATAACCTCTTCTATAACTACTGTATAATTTATAATACTTCTGATAATAGTTCAGTGATGACAGTATCAAGCCCATTCAACAGAAAATGCCCAACTCCAAGAAAGCCAGTGAAATAAAAAAATAATAACGGCCAGTAGGTGCCAGTGACTACATCCCTTTGTTGAAATATTTGGTATCAATAACGCATGACAATTTTGTACAAAAACTCTCAACAAACCAGTCATGTAATTCAGTGCATAACAGAAGGCTTGCCAAAAATTCTACATCCTAATTGTGGAATTCCAAAATTAAATGTTTCCTGTTAGCCAAAAAAATTAAATAAATAAATAAAAATGCACACAAAATATACATTGCCGCAAGTAATCAATGTGATAATTATAAAAATGATGTTCTTTGACGGATTGCCAAGAAATTAAGGGATACGTAAAAAAAAAAAAAAAAGCTTGAGGATCATAGTACATTATTAGTAAATTAAACCGCAAAGAATTTTTCAGCTGGATCAGAAGCACAAAGATAACTTCAACAATCTAATCCTTATTCACAGATGGCTGAGTGTATACTGATGATAAAAATTAGAAGACTAGAATTTTAAATATTTTCTTTGTGTAAGAGTTTGCTATCTATCTATCTATATACTTAGACTGCTTCCCCCAAGAAAAGGGAGGTAGCCGAGACAGGTCAACACACTACCAATTAACTCATCCCCTCATACACATTCATTCGCATTTTAGCCCCAAAGGGGAGAAGGGACAGATCCTCACCGCACCACACCGCACGAGGGTCAACTACGCAGTGCAGTCAGTGACATCCGCAGCAGGGCCCGATAACAAAGCTGGTTTACCTCTGCCACATCATAATGGACCCAGCCCCTTACCCGCACCTGACCTGATCAGCTGACCAGACAAAGTGCGGGAGAATATCCCCTCAGGGCTACTTCATCATTTGTTCATTCACAATTTCCCTCCATTCATTTCTATCACGCACAGCCACTCTTCCTTGCTCAACAGACAACCCTCTGGCATCCAACGCTCTTTTCACACTGTCTGTCCACCCTATTCGTGGTCTTCCTCTCAGCCTTACACCTCTCACATCAGATCTAGTTATCTTTTTCACCACTCGCTCATTTTCCATTCTCTCCATATGCCCAAACCATAGCAACACCCTTTGCTCAACTCGATCAGCCATCTCCCAAACAATTCCAGTTCTCCTTTGCACTTCATCATTTCTCACTCGATCCATACACGTCACTCCACACATACTCCTCAGACACCTCATCTCCATTACATTCAAACTTTTCCTCTCTGCTACACCCATATTCCATGTTTCAGCCCCATATATTGCAGTCGGCACCACAATACCCTCATACAGCCTTATCTTTACATCCATTGTAAGTGAACGATATCTAAAAACTTTTTTCATTCCTCCCAGCACCTTTCCAACTTCATTAATTCTAAACTTCACTTCTGCATCTATTCTTCCATCCATAGCAACATGTGACCCTAAATACTTAAAACCCTCTACCTCCTCAAGCAACTCACCATTCAAAACTATATTCATCCTCCTACCATCTACCAGCCTCGTACACTCCACAACTTTACTCTTATTCTCATTTATTTTCAGTTTCCTCCTTTCACACACCCTTCCAAACTCCTCTGCCAACTGTCTCAATCTCTCCTCTGAATCAGCCACCAGTGCAGTATTATCCGCAAACAGCAGCTGCAGCAGATTCCACTCTCTACCATCATTCACTAGACTCAGTCCTCCACCTAACACTCTTGCATTCACCTCCCTTACAACACTATCCATATAAAAATTAAACAACCAAGGCGACAGCACACATCTCTGCTGCAGCCCCACTCTCACGGAAAACCAATCACTCACAGGATTTCCCACTCTTACACACGCTCTACTATTTACATAAAAACTTTTCACTCCTTTTAGTAACCTGCCATCAAGCCCATACAATCTCAAAACATTCCACAAAGCCTCCCTATCAATTGTATCATATCCTTTCTCTAAATCCATGAACGCCCAAAACACATCCTTACCTTTCGCTAAATACTTTTCACACTCCTGTCTCACAGCAAACACCTGATCCACACATCCCCTCCCTCTCCTAAAGCCATATTGCTCATCACCAATCACTCCCTCTGTACCCTCTCTAACTCTCCTAATTAACACTCTACCATACACCTTACCTACAACACTCAACAGATTTATACCTCTAAAGGTAGTACATTCATACTTATCACCCTTACCTTTATACAGTAGGACCACACAAGCACTTGCCCTTTCAACTGGCACCATACCTTGGACAAAGCACACATTCAACAACATTACTAACCAGTCAACAACAGTCGCTCCACCACCTTTCAGGCATTCCACAGCACACCTATCCATACCTGCAGCTTTCCCTGCTTTCATCCGCTTTACTGCCTCTTGCACTTCCTCCATCGTGATCAAATATTCATTCAACTCTCCCAACACATCTATTCCTTGCACCCTTCCATCTGCCACAATCTCATCCTCCCTTTCCTCCTCTACATTTAACAATCTTTCAAAATAATCCGCCCATCCCTTCCTTACTGCATCCATCTCAATTAACATCCTTCCATCCTCTGCTTTTACTCGCTCCTCCTTCCCAGACTCTCCCTTTCGCATCCTTTTCACCTCCTTCCAATAGGGGGAAAAAAAGAAAAGAAAAAAAAGGATTCCTGAAGTTCCCCAGTTCTCACTGAAGACAGTACCACAGTCAATGATATTACAGTTAACGAAAGAGATGTACAGTCGTGGCCATAAATTATCACCTATCCTCCTGTACCCCGTGCCTCAGGCTGGCTCGTTTATGCGCGGCAAGTCACACTGGAGTAAGAGGGGCTGATAGGGAGGGGCCAGAGAGAGAAGGGAAGGTGGGTGGGGGGGACGAGCGATGGTGCTAGGGTGGGGTGAGGGAGGGGAGGGAGGATAGGTTGGGTTGGGAGAATGAAATGCGAAGTTGTGGCCACATAATTTGTCTATTTTCTTTCACTCAGGACATGATATAAAGGAGTTACTATTCGGTAGATAAAGCCGCATTACACCTTGTATAGCGGCGTCTGATAACAAGCTTCAGATAGGTGTTGACATCAAGGACTGGCTCGTGAGAGAAACATACTGACGTGACAGATCAAACATTAGTGCAGAGCCATCGAGACTGTGTGGGCCCAGATTGTCAACGCGTGAAAGCCAGAAAACGAGAGGACACGGGCCCGCCTCCTCCAGCACACCAAGGAGCTTTTAAGACGAAACCAGCAAACCATCAACAGCATTGTTTCCTCGGTGCAGCGAAGGTCTGCATAAGGTCTTTAAGGCAGGAGGCCACTGGACTACTTACTAAGGCGTTCCTGGTTGCTTTGACTTGACCAGTGTCGGTAAACATTGACATAGATATACAGTATTTGGGGAGTCTGGGTAGGATTTTGTTTCATTTTCCCTCTAACAGAGTATGAGAAATACCGTTATCATATCCACCCATGAGCACAGACATCAAATTTATTTACCTTTTATGCACAATTATTTTTAATAGCCTTTCGATATAGAGATGTCATTAAATATTATTGAACTGACATGATGGTGACTGTATAGAGGGAGTGTATACCGAGAGGGTGACCATATTTCTTTCTTTCTTTCTGGTGTATCAGGCTCCACTCCACCAATATGTGGTGCTCTGCAGAGATTGTATATAGGGTGAGAAGTGCTTGTAAGTGTGATTGTTTGTGTTGGAGTGGCTTTGGATATGTGTGTGTAGTTACTGTGGACACAGTCAAAGACTGCATATAATATTTAGTTCCAAAAATTAAATACATGTAAGCGTAGAGGACTTTTCTTAAACATTACGGCAGTCAAAGCCGTCTAGATTCCATTCTGCGCCTGAGCTCACAATACACGGATAAAACACAAACATCTGGCTCCGCACTAATGTTTGATCTGTCACGTCAGTATATTTCTCACACCAGCCGGCCCTTGATATCACCACCTATCTAAAGCTTGTTATCTGACCCCGCTATACAAGGTGTAATGCAGCTTTATCTACCGAATAGTAACTCCTTTATATCATGCCCTGAATGAAAGAAAATTAGCAAATTATGTGGCCACAACTTCGCATTTCATTCTCCCTCACCAACCTATCCTCCCTCCCCTCCCTCACCCCACCCCCTCACCATCGCTCGTCCTAAAACCCACCTTCCCTTCTCTCTCTGGCCCTCCCTCTCAGGCCCTCTTACTCCAGTGTGACTTGCCGCGCATAAACGAGCCAGTCTGAGGCACAGGGTACAGGAGGGTAGATGATATTTATAGCCACGACTGTACAGCTTGCAATCACAAAGGTGAGTAAAACACCAGGGCGTGACTAAATATTTTCACACGTATTAAACGAACTACAGAATGAAATATCAAAGCTTTTAACTGAACGTTTTATCACTAAAGATCTGTAAGGTGCCACACAAGTAGACGCTTGCAAACGTAACACCAAAATTTTTAGACAACAAACACAATAAGAAAATTACCGCCCAATTAATTTAACATTAGTGGTCTGTTAGTTGCTAGAAACTATTACCACAGTAAGTAGGTGATGCACTTATTAACAAAAATTCCCAGCAATGATTCGGAACATGGTTTTCAGAAGAACCACTCGTACTTTACGAATCTATCGGATTTTCTCTACGATACGTCGAACATGTACAGCTGACAGCAAAGGTCGTCCCTCTCAGCGTGCGTGATACGGGCCTGTTGATCTGGGAACACAGTATGAGAGTTGACAGGTATGGTTTAAACGTCTAATATTAAAGAAATGAGTTCGGAGATAAGAACACACTCCCTAATGATAGTTTTAATTTGCAGCAGGTGGGATAATAACATTATTGTGAAATGTATGACATTTGTGTATGAAGGTTCTTCATTACGGACAGACATACAGTATTTTTTGGACTGGGCTGGTGTTGCCAGCAAGCATCATGTGAAATATTACAGAACATTTGCAGTCCTAATGGTGAGGTTGCAAGAAAACAGTAATTACGATGTCAGCCACACAATAAAACATAGAAACTGGCAGTGCGTGTTTCGTGAGTATACGATTCTGTTTTACAAGTTAAAACAATTTTCTTCCTGACCTCTCTCGCCACCCGTCTCTCCTCTTCCCAGACATGCTCTGCCATCATCCATGTTTTAACGCTAATTCTGACAATTCTATGTCTGTAGGTAGAGTGTGGAAAGTAATCAAAATAAAAGAGTTAAATGAGCTTCTTTTTCTCCTCGATCGCTATGAAGTGTTATTCATGACTTGAATATAAATGCTACTAACATGAATAAATCGTCAATGTTGTGTTTAGGAGACATTACTCGTCACCATTTATATAACACATATAATCATCGTTCTTACAGTGCTTCAAATACACTCCCTCTCCACTCCGCCACCGTCGTCCCTCCCCCTTCCACTGTCCCCATCATTCCTTCCTCCTCCCTCCGCCCCCTCTACCAGTACCACTTGTTTCTAGTGCAACACCGTTAACCCGTCCCGACGGTTAAATTGTTTTGACTCTACCCGACTTCTCTCGCTTTTCATTTCAAATGTCTGTTTTCTCTCCCATCCTCATTTTTGTCCCCGGAACCGAACAGTATAACGACGTTTGGGTTTTGTTTTTGGACTGTATTCTTTATTAGTGTGTAAAATTATTATAATGACCGTGACTGCTTTATTCGCTTATTTAGTTAGTTCTTTTTACGGGGTGGGGCACGAATGAAAGACTGACCAAGAGGGTGTATGTAGGTGAGGTGGAGGGAGGGAGTGGGAGGAGAAGACCGATGATGAGGTGGAGGGATGGAGTTGAGAGGTATATGAGGGAGGGGGGGAGTGAGCTGGGGGGAGTGTAGGCAAATGGTGGGTGACAGAGCGACTTGGAGGCGTTTTGTCTGCGGCCACCCTTTGCGGGATTAGGGTGTCGGGCTATAGATAGATAGAGACCGTGACAGTGGCGGTCAAGATGCATTAACTGTTCAAAGAACGGCAGTCAGTGCTTCAATTTAGTCATCATTTTATTACTCCTCCTCCCTAGCCATTAATCTCTTCCTTATACTTATTTTTTTTAATCATAACATACATAAAATATTTATGTCCTTCTTTTCCCCAAAGAAAGTAAAAAATGAAAAATAATCATCGCGTGTGTAGTTTTGCACGAGAGTATGATCTACATACATCCAGAAAATATTTTCTTAAGTATTGACGGTATTCTTGGTGATAATTAGTGGTTCTCCAGTTACGGTTAAATATAGCAAATAGATGATAGTCACAAAAGCTTTACTCTCCTACCATATATTTGGCAACCATAATCATCGTAATATACAATGAAGGGGGATTATACCCCTCTGGATGAGTAGATTGTTCCCTTAGCGGAATGTGCTTGCCGTTAGCCCGGACAGCAGCCAGGTGTAAGTGAAAGTATCCGATTGTCGCGGTGAAAGGGTTAATTATTGTGAAGGTTCGCTTCCTATCCATCCGAGTCGTTGTCACTCCTGCATCGATAATATCGGCAGTTGCAGAACAGATGTTCAGGGCGTTGACAGACAGCCATGCCGTTACCTTTTGTTCTGACCATGTTATGCAGCTATGGGGATGGAATGATTTGGATACTCTTGCTGGCTGCATTCTCTGACCTTGTAATATCATGTGCTGAGGGAGTTCAGTTCAGTGTATTTCGTTCGCATATTATTATGGGGGGAACACAATGTGTGTGTGGGGGGGGATATGGAAGCAGGAATACCGGGTAAGGGAAGGGGTTAGATATATTGCAAGCTATTATGTTATAAAGTGTAGGCAGGAGTGAGGGATAAAGAAAGGGGTCAGGAGGTGAGGAGGGAACGAGTCCGCAAGGGGGAGATAGTACTGAACACTGATACAGTAGTTACAATTGACAATTTGTTGTATAAGTAATCTGGTTAATTGTGTGTAATACAGTTGGCAATATAACGTGCACGAATATTGTTTATATCATTGCAATTACAACTTAAATTCCTGTAAATTATACCTGTATTCAGGTCATAAATAACCGATCTAGTTGGGGACGTAAAGCGAAACAGGGTCAATTAAATGAAACCGTGGGGAGGGGTTGGGGGTGTTGAGGGATAGGAACAAGGGGTAATGGTAGATGGGGGAGGGGAGTGATGGAGAGAGTGGAAGGGGGAGGGGAGGAGACGGCGAGGGGATGGAGAGGGAGTATATTTGGAGCACTGTATTAACGATGGTTATATAAGCGTTACATTACTGGTCACGAGTAATGTCTCAACCACCACAGTGATGATATTTATTCATGTTACTAACATTTATATTCAAGTCGCTATCGAGGAAAAAAGAAGTTCATTTAACACTTTTATGTTGATTACTTTCCACACTCTACCTACAGACATAGAATTTTCAGAATTAGCGATAAAACATGGATGACGGCAGAGCATGTCTGGGAAGAGGAGAGACGTGGCGAGAGAAGTCAGGAAGGAAAGTGATTTAACTTGTAAAACAAAACCGTATACCCACGAAACAAGCACTGTCAGTTTCAACGTTTGTTTTTTGTGTAACTGACATCGCAATTATTGTTTTCGTGCAACCTCACCTTTATAACTGCAAACGTTCTCATATAATCCTTGCTGGCAACATCAGTCCAGTCCAAATCATCCTGTGCGTCTGTGTTCATAACGAATAATCTTCATACATCAGTGTCATTCATTTCACAGTAATGTTACTATTCTACCTGCTGCAAATTAATATTATCATTAGGGAGTTTGTTCTTATCTCCGACTCATTTCTTTAATATTAGACGTTTAAACCATATCTGTCAACTCTATCTCATACAGTGTTCCCAGTTCAACAGGCTCGTATCACGCACGCTGAGAGACGAGGCTAAATTTGTTGACGTTGTCTGTCTCGATGTTCAAAAGGCTTTTGAGAAAGTTTTACAGAAATGACTTCTTGAGAAGCTAAAGGAACATGGTTTAAGTGGCTGTGTGTTCGGGTGGCTCAAAGATTGGCTTACTGCTCGAAAGCGAAGAGTTGTAATAAATGGAAAATAATCAGACTGGGTAGGTGTTACAAGAAGAGTGCCACAACGATCAGTGTTAAATCCTTTTTTTTTTTTCAGTACATAAAAATAATACCAATGAATGATTATCCTGTAAAATTTCCAAATTTGCTTATGATACTATAACAGATATAAGAGCAGAGACCGTTGCAGAGGCAGGCAGTTCACAGAGAACTGATCAACTATATAACCCTTAAACCTTGGGGGTTTTACTAGTTGAGCCCTTCTCGTGTAGATATCTATATCTATCTGTGTCTATATATCTGTATGTCTATCTATCCACGAGAACTGATCAACTATATAACCCTTAAAGCTTGGGGTTTTACTATTTAAGCTCATCTCGTGTATATATCTATATCTATCTATCTATCTATCTATATTCTATAGGTAGGTTATAAAAAACGCAGGTGAAAGTCTGGAGATAATTCTGTAATGTTTTGACCAGAGGCCTTAATTAAAGAAAATGCTACATTCGGACTGACGTGAGCTGCTTAATAAGAGGTAAAGAACGATGTAAGGTGTCCCATCAAATTCTTTAATTGTTCACATTGACGAGTATAATCACTTGCCCAATATGGGAGGGGACACAAATAATACACAAGGGTAAATTGATGTGTAAGGGGGGCAATGGAAGCAGCTCACATTTGTGCAAACAAGGGTAGCACTACTAACCATCGTGATGGCTTTCTGTGCTGAGCGAGGAAGAGATAGGAAATAGCAATCAGGAGGGGAGGCGAAGTCAGGTCAGGTCATGGTGGGATTGAACAGCCAGCAAGAGGGGGTGATCCCACGGGAACTTAAGACCCCGTGAGAATTCACCATAATATATAGAATAACAGTTTCTACATGGTATTGTATAGACCACACTATTCTCGATGATATTCCTCTCCTTGTTTTTCATCTTCACGACATCACTTATTTTCATTCTTGATGATGTTGCGATACTTATCCCAGTTCTCGGAAGAATTTCTCCAAACATGGCGACTGCGGAGTTTGGGATCGCTACATACAATACCTCGTCTTTTCCAACTTGCTAGCTTTGCGTTCGTTCATTGTGTTTATAGCTTTCTTTTTCAGTTTCATTAATAACCCCGCTGGATAACTTAATTCTGTGAATCTTTCAGTGATATATTGAAACTCCTCTTCCAGAAACTCAGTGCTGCATATTCTTAATGCCCTAAGAAAAAATCTGATTACACCTGACTTCGTTCCCAAACTGAGTGTTGATAGATACTGAATGAAATCTTCCTTGTTTGTGGGTCTGCGGTATACTGAGAAACTTACTTCCTGTTCTTTCCTCCATATCAGTGTATCCAGAAATGGTAATCTTCCGTTCACATCCTCCTCCACGGTGAACTGTATGTGAGTACTGGCATTATTTAACATTCTTAGTTTATTCTCGATGTTTGTTTTTCTCGGGAACTATTGCCAGGATATCATCCACATACATTTATCATTCACAGTCCCTGCCAATAATTTTCTTGTAGCTGTCTGGCTCCATGGTTTCCATGTACAGACACGCAATGACTGCACTGAGGGGTGAGCCCATGGTTAGACCCCTATGTTGCATGTACAGACAAAAATGTCGTGGCTTCTTTCCGAACCCCGTAAATATTCGAAGGGATAAGTGGAAGCAGCAGGGATAACTTCACAAGTCTGGTAACTGTGTCAGACCAGACGGTGGTGGGGGTGAGTGGATTGGGGTGGAGGTAGGGTAGTGGAGGATGTGTGTGTTCTAATCGTCTGGCAATGTTGTCTACCAATACACCGCACAGTAAAGCTGCTAAATGTGATATTGTGTAATGCCGCAATTTTAAGGGTAATTTAAGTGTAATTTAAGTTAGTATAAGTGTAGTATAAGTTAGTATAAGTGTAATGTAAGTTTTTTTTTTCAAGGAAGAAGGAACCAAAGGCCACAGGCCTGCAACCCCTAACTATGTGTTGTCTGCGCAATGTAGTGGTTAACCATCAAATTCCATATTCAGGTTTGATCCCTGTTAATATTCATAGTGAAAGTGAGACTCTATTAATAGAGGAACTAAATATGGCGACTATGTAAAATGATTGACTTTGTGCATAGACATCAGCCGATTCCCACGATGTGCATAGAATCGTAAATTTCAATAAGAGATTATTAACCGCGAAAATTTGTCTTCATACTTTGAATTCGAAATTTGTAAGTCAGAGTTGGTGATATCTCCTTTTTGTACTACATGAAGGTTAACTAAAGCTTATTTAAATTCTAATTGCTGATAATAGACATTTGTAACCGCAAAATTGCGTTACACTCGCATTTAGTCACGTAGGCCCGACAACTGCGACACATGGATACAATTCGTTTCAAGCGCTCATTTGTTTAGGCCTCGATGTAATTGAAAATCACATACACTTATTACAAAATTTTAAGCATTGTAAGTCAACCCATCCTTGTGGGCAGAGTGTAAACACATTTTTCATATTCCTTGGTAATAAGTGTACAGACAGCAATGCTGCAGAGAGATCAGTCGAAGTCGTAGCCAATCCCCAGGATTAGAACAACCGAGTTTTTATAAACCGTGCGAGTTGCCTGAGACCCGCATAACGCCGTCTCCTTTTCATCGATACAGGTCAGTAACTCTAAAATCCATATATTCCCCCCTCCCTTCCCTCCTTACTTGTGTGAAGTAAATTCTCATATACATCAATATTAGTAATATTCCCCCCTGCTCCTTTTTAACTGATTAGATAACCCCGTCTCCTTTTCATCGATACAGATACCATTGTTACTTCATTCGTCTGCCTACACGAGTGTATGAAGCCGTCTGGCTCACATTAGCTTCACCTATCGCCCACCTACACTGAAATTCCCACCCCCTTCTTTTCTGTTACACGTAGTTGAGTGCAGAATTGGCTGGTCCATTAGAACATTCCATCCTTTAGTGTGATGTGTTTGTTTAGATGGAAATCTTGGATTCACATGTATTGCTTTTTTCTCTAAGAGCATTGTATATTCGCCTCCCCCCCCCTCTTTGAGTAACAGTCCTTTTGTATCGTTCTTCAAGTATTGTGACAATTTGTGTATGATCTTTGAGTTAATTTGTATATCCAAACTTGAGAGAATATTTTGTGGGAGTGATGTCTCAGTGAGTTTGTACAACGAGTCCGTTTGAGACCGTGAGATTGCTAGATTCACGTGGGATAGTAATATTTTGAATATTAGGTTAAGAGGTGAGATTCTTATCCCTGGATGGGTTAAAACTTAGTGTACCATTGCCATTTTTGGAGTGTTGATTCAGTTGGTGGAGATTATAATATTAGTGTGATAATATTATATTGAATATTTATCCAATTGAGAAGAACACTATGTTTTAGTGTATTAATATCATCCTGAGTTTTATTCAGCTGTGGAGATTTATATTCTTGATATTACTGATCATTGTTATATTTAGTATGCCTAGTGGTAGTCTCATTGCGAAGGCAAATTTATCTTTCAGTTCCCAATAATTCATAGTCTGCAAAGTAATCTAGGCTTTAAAGTGATCTGACTATTATGGTTATTCATTTTTTTTATAGTATGTTTAGAATGAGTAAATGTTAGGTTAAACTTTCATTAAGTTTTGCTATTCCTTAACCAGTAAACCACGAGAACTAGAGTGGGAAAAATCCTGTGATTACGGATTTTTGGCCATAAATCTTGCTGTAGCAAAACAGCATAAAATGTACATCAAGGTATTTGCCTCATATTTGTGCAGCCACTAAAAATATTTTTTCCCCCTAAAGTTTATGATTATAACATAATTATACTTACAAGATGACGAGGGTTTTGGCATATGGCATCTATATGGTTGCTTTCTTCAGAGAAAACTAGGTGTGGTGATGGTGTTTTGAGGGATAGCTAAAATAAACATAAGCCAATACCACTGTACAGTGGTGCCGTCTGGTGGCAGAGACCGTATACAGAAGGGGGGGAGGATTTTTTTTTCGTGATATTATACGAGGCTGATGTAGAGCATGAAAAATTAGAGCGTATTTGTGGATATACACATGAATATGTTACGTATGATAGGGGTGTGTCACGAACAGTACATTTTATAATAGGATATTTTCACCACCTCATTCCTTTATTTTATTTACTTATTTGTCTGTTCATTCGCTAACTTTCATTATTTTTATTTATGACGGAATGGTAGAATACGCATATGACAGAGTGAGGGAAGGGAGATGGTGAGGTGGCAGATTTCAGGTAGGGATGGCAGGTGTTCTCTCCAGGGATCACCTGTCACAGGAGGGATTAACTGTATCCTTGGGGAGAGAGAGAGAGAGAGAGAGAGAGAGAGAGAGAGAGAGAGACAGAAGGACGGACAGATAGACAGGCAGGCAGGCAGACAAACATAAAGAGAGAGAGATTAATCGGTATTTCTTTCGACGGGTGAAATTATCGATCACCCAGGGATTGGGGCGGGTGGCATGAGGTCACACAATTTAGCCAGATTAGGTATATATTCTTTCATCATCAAAGGATCAAGTTGGTACCGTCCTGCACTAACATTAATATTTGTACAATTCTCTATACATATGGATTGTCATCTTATAGTTTTTTTTTTTTCATTGTACAACATTTCAATATCACTCCATTTCACTATCTGGTTATTCATCTTTTTCTTGTTTCTTCACTTTCTGTCTTTGTCTCTGCCCGTCAGGTGAGAGATGGGGAGATTAACTCTTGTTCGGCCAGTGAGAAATACAACGAGTTAGTAAATATAATACACGGAGGCCAAGATAGATATATATTCCTTCAAAACCGTTTAGAACGAATAATTCGGAACCGAGATGGTTAAACAACAGATTAAAATCCCTCATAGGCCAAAGGAAAGGAATATATAGAAAAATAAAACGCGGAGAGGAACACTTACGTAACCGGTACACGATTTTA
This sequence comes from Birgus latro, assembly GCA_018397915.1. NCBI lineage: Eukaryota > Metazoa > Arthropoda > Malacostraca > Decapoda > Coenobitidae > Birgus > Birgus latro. Next base: position 2,796 of record JAGKTI010020087.1, on the reverse strand, counting down.
AATAGAGAAGTAAAGAGGGAGATACGGAAGGCAAAGAGAAATTATGAAATTAAGATTGCTAGTGAATCGAAAGAAAACCCCAAGGGTTTTTACCAAATGTACCGGGCGAAAAATAAAGATAAGACCACTCAGAACAGAATCAGGTGACATTACTAGTGAAGATAAAGAAATGTGCTCCATCCTAAATAATTATTTCATATCAGTATTCACCAAGGAAAATCTAGACCTGGTCCCTCAAGCACCGAATATTTACGACGATAATACGGAAAATATTCTTAGTGAAATAAACATTAGTAAGGAGGACGTATTGAAAGAAATTAATGAGTTAAAAACTCAAAAATCGCCGGGTCCGGACGATATATATGCAAAAGTTATAAAAGAAACCAAAGAAGAATTATGTCAGCCACTTTTAACGTTATTTAATGACTCTTTAATTTCAGGAGAAGTTCCCGAGGCGTGGAAGACCGGAAACGTAGTGCCCATTTTTAAAAAGGCTGATAAAGCAGCTGCGTCGAATTATCGTCCGATAAGTCTAACGTCAATAGTAGGAAAAATGTTCGAGTAAATTTTGGCCAATAAGATTAGAGAACACTTAGAAAGATTTAATCTTATAAATGAAAGTCAGCGTTGATTCAGGCAAGGACGATCCTGCCTCACAAACTTGTCATTCTTCTCGGAGGTCTATGAGGCAGTAGATAGCGATAAAGCTTACGATATTGTTTATCTGGACTTCAGTAAAGCTTTCGATAAGGTCCCACACGAGAGGTTAGTTAGGAAGGTTCGAGCACACGGTATAGACGGCAATATCTTAAAATGGATAGAATCCTGGCTGAAAGGGAGAAAGCAGAGAGTATTAATAAATGGAACTAAGTCGGATTGGGGATTAGTAACTAGCTGTGTACCACAGGGTTCAGTACTCGGTCCCTTATTATTTTTTTTATATATATAAATGATTTAGACTTAGGAATCACTAGCAGTATCAGCAAATTTGCCGACGATACAAAAATAGGGCGTATCATTAACTCGACTGACGATTGCCATAACTTACAAAATGACCTCCATATATTATCCAGATGGTCTAAAACTTGGCAAATGAAATTTGACGTTGAAAAAAGTAAAGTACTTAACGTAGGCAAGACCATTGGAGATACTAAATACAGCTTAGATAACAAAGAAATTAGTAAATCGGAATGCGAGAGATCTAGGAGTCATGGTTAGTAACGACCTCAGACCAAGGCAACAGTGTATTAATGCGAGAAATAAAGCAAATAGGGTCCTAGGATTTATTTCGAGAAGCGTGAGCAATAGGTCATCAAAAGTAATACTGCAACTTTATCTAGCATTAGTAAGGCCACATTTAGACTACGCAGTACAATTTTGGTGTCCTTACTATAGAATGGATATTAACTTGTTAGAAAGTGTACAGAGAAGAATGACAAAAATGATACATGATGTTCGAAACCTGTCATACGAAGACAGACTGAAAAGACTAAATCTGCACTCATTAGAGAGACGTAGAGTAAGGGGAGACTTAATTGAGGTGTTTAAGTGGATGAAGGGTATAAACAAGGGAGATATTAGCAAGGTACTTAAAGTGAGCATACAGGATAGAACTAGAAGTAATGATTTCAAACTAGAAAAATTCCGTTTTGGTTTGGTAATAGAGTAGTAGATGAATGGAATAAGCTTCCTAGTAAAGTAGTTGCTGCCCCTTCCATTGTGAGTTTCAAACATAGGCTAGATAAGCATATGACAAATAAGGGGTGGGTATAGAAAACGAAAAAGAAAAAATCTTATAACCAATACTAATTCATACTTTTTCCTTTTCAGGTTACACTATGATAATCTCTATTCTCCTTTCACACTTTCCTATAAAATGTCCACGCCAGTTTTTCTATGCTGCGTGGTGTTCTGACTTTTTCCTGCCGGCTTCGGCTGGAGGGTTTAGAGGGCGGGGGGGAGCCTTCTTCTTATGCAGTCCTTATCTCATCCTAGTAGTTCAGTTACTCTTCTAGGAGCTGCCTAGCGTGGGGCAACCGGCTACTGCAGTTATCCTCTCGTCTTATGCTCTTATGTTTACCCATTGTGTGAGGCCCACCTCCCGTAAGAATTGCTAGGGGGTAGGCTCTGGGGGAAGGGAATAGGCCAGTGAGTGACCCTTCCTGCTCTTGTCCTCAACATCTCGCGTGGCCACAATCATCTCATCTACTATGATCATGCTTTTTGTGTCATTTTATGTTTACATATATCTTGTTACTTTTTATTTTTCGTACATTTTCATGCATTATCATTTTACTGTCAAGAAAAGGAAAAGGTTGATTTCCATTTGTTCTGTCATAAAATCTAATATAACATTCCTTCATGGACGACTGTGGGTGGGTTTATGGTAACACAGGAGCCGCCAGCTAATGGCCAGTTACCGTACTGTAGACTCCTTACTTTATTAAGGTGTCATGTAATTGAACACAGAAAGGGCCATGAAAGAAATTACTAATACCAATTTATTATGCACTAAAATATTTAAATTTACAGCATATACAGTAGTTACCAGAATTGTGGAGTCGGAGCAGGGTGTTTTAGGTATCGACTTGCAGACCTGGTTTATCCCATAGACATACACAATCATATTACCATACATAAATATACAGACACCACCACAACCAATCACCATAGACAACCATACAGAGACCACCATACACCACCACAACCATGCCCCAAACACAAGCATACAAACTCCAACAAACACCAAAACCATACATCTTTAGAACCATGCATATATTACCAATCATCAGCACA